>JARHVA010009218.1:170000-250000 GCA_037957365.1 Torreya grandis | reverse complement strand
TCACTAAATTTAAAACTTAAGGGCATGAGAAGAAGAAAGGAAAATAAAAAAGTCAAGGATTGAATTCGCAAACCCTACCAGTACAAGGTGCAAAATAACAATAAAACCAAGGTTAAAACCTTGAAAGATATAAAACCATTAAATGTACTCACCTATTGAAGGATACTAAAGTGAATTTTAATGGAATTAGGGATAACAAACAAAACACTACATGTTCACCTTTACATTTGCCTAGATATGCTATAAAATCAAGAAGTTCACATTTTTTTAGAGGAGAGATTTTTGAATATGAAGATAAATAAAATTTACAAGGGGTTTATAAGGGGAATTCAAATTCCATGTGTTATGAGTTAGAAAAAATGGTGGTGCTTCTTCTACACGTATTGCATTTGTTTTAAAAACAAGCTGATAAGAAAAATATTAAATCAAGAAATCATCAAGTTGTCTCTGGTAACAATGTGATGGATCCATTAGATAACACCATAATTCATCTAGAATCATATGATCTAACCAAAAAAATGGTCGAGAATGTCTATTATGAAGATCTGGGCCATGACTTAGATGATAGGGATAATGAACAATAGATGATAATTAAACAATGATCAGTCAATTAAAAAAGATGAAACCCTTGGTGACATAAATATTGAATTATTGCATGGAATTTAGGATTAGTGACTATTATATAGAGAGATAAAAAAAGATAACTCTCAGTAGATGGAAATATTCAATAAATGGATATTTATGTTGATGTGACAATCATCATAAATGATCTTGGCAGAGCATTTTCTACAAGAAATCAATCTCATCCTCACAAATTTAGTACCAAATGCACTAGTGTTGTGTCAAGTCTCAAGTCAATAAATCCATTGCAGACTATATCTACAATGGACAGACTATCCCTAAACTTGTAACATATTAAACCTTTAATAGAAATCTTCACATCACATATATAGTCTGCAATGCATTTGTTCACTTGAGGCTTTCCATAACACTAATACATTTGGTATTAAATTTGTGAGGATGAGATCGATTTGCTATATAAAATACTCTCCCAAGATTATTTATGGTGATTGACACATCAATGTAAATATCCATTGATTGAATATTGCCACGTACTGAAAGTTATCTCTGAATTCCTCATCTTGGTTTGGTTCTCTATATGGTGGTCAATAATCTTAAATTCTATGAAACAATTTAATCTCTATGTCATCAAGGGTTTCTTATTTTTTATTAACTGATCATTGTTCAATTACCATCTCTTATTGTTCATTATCCATGTCATCTAACTCATGCCCCACATCTTCACAATAGACATTCTTGACCATTTTTTTGTCTAGCTCATATGATTCTAGATGAATTATAAAGTTATCCAATGGATCCATGACATTTTTTACTAGAGGTAACTTGACCAGTTGTTGATTTAATCTTTTTCATATTAGCTTGTCTAAAATAAAGACAATACTTACAAAACTAACACTGTCATTTTTGCTAACTCTTGACACAAAACCTAAATTCCCCTTATAAACCCCTTATAAATTTGATAAAGTTTCATATTCATAAAGCTCTCCTTGAACAATTTGAACTTCTTATTTCTCTAGGATATAGCTAGGAAAATTTATAGTAGGGAATCAAATCTAGATTTTGAAATCCAATCATTGTATTATGTATGCATCTGGCAGTGGCTGTTGTATGATCTTCAAAATGTAAGGGCTTGGAAATTTATTTAAAACATATTTTCTTACCATGGTGAATTATTGTAGGTGGGGCCGAAGGGGGATGAGAAATCTAATGTGAAAAATGGTTAAAATGAGGGATGAGGGTGTATTTATAGGACTAGTGAGGCGATCAAATAATCAGATAGCAGATTGTTCGCACTGGTTACTTGGTAGCTTGGCCCAACTTCATCATTTCACATAGTCATCTAGTGCAATTATTTTATGGATCCATTAAATTTAGTCATTTGGAATAGCCATTTAACATAATTGTCTAGTGGATCCATTCAGTGTAACCTTTTGGTGTAGCATTTCAGTGGTTTTATTCAGCATCTACTTTTTGATGCTGCCAAATGGTTGTATGTAAAAAAAGGAAATTATCTATTTTCACTTCTTCATAATCATCATAGATTCTCCAATGCCTATAGAGGATTCACCAAAATTTCAATTCAAATTTCCCAAGATTCACCAAATATTTCCAATAGGTTATCTAGTAGGGCCTCTTTAAATTAACCCTACATGGTTGTATTGACTTATTCTAATATAAATACTATTGAGTACTTTTAAGGAAGTATGTATTCCTACTTGACTATAAGCTCTCTCTATTTGGAGAAATCAGTAAAATTAGAATTTTTGTCATTCTTGTGCTTGTTATTGGGTTAACTCAAAACTTTTGACTAAGGTATGTTACTTGAAGATTTAGATCCAATAAAGGATATACTATTTTTAATTAACTATCATAACTACATATTAGTTAATGTTTTTGAGAAAATTATTTTTGAGATTTATTTCTTTGGTTTGGTAATAATCTAATTTTGAATATTTATAAATTAATACGAGTTGTGAATTGATAGTAGTGTCCTAACATTACTTATCTAGTGTAATTATGTATATATTTCTGTTGGAAAATGACTTTGTGATAGGTCTGTATGTAAATGATGAATTAAATCATTTGGACTAGATCATATTAGAGGTATTTGGACCTATCTTATTTTAAACCTCATATGTGTGCATTAATTTAAATAGATATACTTTCAAAGATCTTATTAACCTTATTTTAGGGAAAGTACACACACAAAATTTTTCATGAGTGTTGAACTTTGCTCATCTATGGGAAATGTTTGAGATACCAAACTAGATGTTCAATACTTAGATCTAATGACATGCATGAAATTGGTATGCCATTTTAATTTTGCAAAGTCTAAAATCTATATTTGGTTGTTACAATGGAATGGTATGTAATGGAGTTTTCTTGGTTTAGACCAAGATAATATACTACTTTATTATTTATAATTTTAGTATAATAAAATCAGTTCTTAGTTTGATAACAACATTATTTGAGTTATAATATTTATGTGATTATATAAAGCATGATGACTATTGTGCAAGTGCCTACAAATGATAAAATTGATCATATATATTAAGGTAATAGAAATATAATGAAATGATTGTACTTTGGCTTATGACTTTCTAATTCTAATATATTGATCAATTTTATTCAACAATCATTTACTTAGAATAAATAAAGTACTCTATTTCTTCTATGAACTCTCTAAAAATCAATTGAATGGATTGGTTTATATAAGATGTGTTGAGATGATTTATACCTGTTATGGAATGTTTCAAATTGATGTAATAACTATGGGCATTCATTTATAGTAATTATATAGTTAAAACTTTAACAACTATAACCTAATAAGAAGGAATGTGGAAAAATAGTGATAATGTGTACTTATGTTTTATGTTTAAAGATGCATTGATAACTAGAATAAAGATTATGAGCTATGTTGTTAAGATCAACCCTAATGGGTTAAGGAAACTATATATTATAAGGTAATTCAAAATATATAAATTCTTGAAGATGATGTGTAGGACGTTGGAATGCAAGTTAGATACATTCTCTTCTTAATGTTATGTGTTGATCGTTTGTTACATATTGAACACTACAAATATTTACTTTATATAAGTATCATGATATTTAAAAATGAAACAATCTTACTCACAATGCTAAGGAGTTAAATAATATACTCATTAGTATGTATATACAACTATAAAACTCTTATTTTGATTATTCATAAATAGTTTTCTAGTAAGGCATGGGAGTTATGTTTCAAGGCAATTACCATATTGTATGTTTTATCTAATTTAGAACATAGGATGAGATGAATTTAACTTAGGTATTGTTATTAGATTATGTATATTTTGTTTTGAATATTAAGGTTCTATATAGAATGATTTTGTGAATCCTTACAGTGGAATTTATGACTTAACTAGTTATATATGGATATTATATACCTCGGTGGAATATATGTGAATGATTAAATTATGATTGTTTACCTTGGAGGAAGGTTCACAATATTAGAGTTTTTTTGTACTACCTTGTTGAAACATAATAAGTGGAATTGAATATTTTGTTTGTATTGTGTGATTAATTATTTTCCATTTTCTTAGGAAGCCTTTTGTGGTAAAAGTAATCAAACTTTAAATTATTGCATCTTATCTTACAGTTCTATTTAACTCCTAAATTGACAAATTTTTGGTATGCATCCTAATGTTATTACATTGAAGTAATTTAATCTTACTTTAATAGATCTCTTTTGATAATTGAAATATAAATTTTATAAAGTTTAACCACTACTTAGGAGTAAAGAGTAATATTATTTTGGTTTTGCTATCTTAATATGAGATAAATAGATAAATGATATCCATAGATTCAATATTTAGTCATATGGGATAATTAAAAAATCAAATAGTAGAATGGGCATGTTGGATAATGGATGAGTTTCATTATTATGTGCAAGTTACAATTAATATCTTTATATTTTAATTGGATTAAATGGTTTCATATAATTTTAACTATATCTAATTTATTCCAGAATGTAATGATTATTTATAGTTTCATGAATTTAGTTAAGACAAAGATATTAACAAAAAGTGTTATTTTTAACATATAGTTGTTGATCTCTTGAACTATTGTAATGTAATGGTTTCTATCATATAGATTAACATGAAAAATTATGATAAAGGAAGTCCTTTAAAGGTAATAAATAAGTTCTCTTTATGTTATATTGATGATGATTGTGAATGTAATTTGCTTTAGTATGGAACCTAAATTTCTTAATTGAGGTTATTGAAGTTTATATGATAAGTACTTTAATTTTTGTTGGTTGAACCGAAATTGTTCTTGGTAGAGATGTAAGAAACATATTTTTGGTTAAAGGCAAGTTAATAGTACATTGAATGATATTTTTCACTCTAACCTTGAAATTAAAAAAGGTTCTCTAACAAAGTGGGTTTATTCTAAGATGAGTTGTATAAAGATATTAATTGTTCATGCAAATATATTTATGTTATTTAATAATGCATGAAATGTTGGAATAAGTAGTTACTGACCTATTAAATGAATTGAAATGACTAGTAGAAACATGTGGCAATTGAAAGAATTATAAGTGGTCACAATGTTGGATTTTTTCTTATTTTATTAATGTGATGACTTACCTTATATAACATTGTGATTAAATTGAACTAATTTCAATAGTATGGATTGACAAATGTAATGTATTAAACTAAGATAGTTTCAATAATTCTATGAATGAATATAACATTATTTTCTTTTTTAACTAGTCTTAGAGGACTCTTTTGTGATTAAATAAACATTTAAGAATTTTCCAAGGAAAAAAGAATACACCATACCATGACTAAGGTAAATTAGGTAGGTGTAAACCCTAATCCATCACAATCCACATTTAATGGGTAACTTGTTTGTTAAAAAGATTTTAACTAGCTTTCCTTACTGTGGTCCTTAGGATAAAATAAACCCTTAGAGAAATCCATTGTGAATTGTCAAGTCTGTTCATGGACCTAGCTCATTTCCACTATAGAAATCTAAATCTGGACACAAATACTTGATTATGTTAGTTTTGGCCAGTTTTCACTTTAATTAACTTGTGCACTTATTCAATACCTATTTCACCACCTCACCCTATCCTAAGCACTTGTATGAACTTATTTATCTTATAAATTGTTATTTTAAACCTAAATAAATGTTAAAAAATATATAAAAACTTCTTAGATCCCATAGTTTACATTTATTCACAAGATAGGACCAACCAATTGGATCAGTAGAGGTAGTTAGTCCTGACTCAAACTAGGCGTTCCTAACCTTAGGCCCTCTAATGGTAAATTTTCAATGTTGAACCCTCCCTTATAGATTTGATCCATATTTTAAAGATAGGTAGCTTGAGGATTTTCCATTTTGGATTGTTATAAATCCACACTCAAGTCAGTTATTCTACCACTTAAAAATTTTAATACAAAGGTAGACTCTCACCATTGCACATTTAATAAAGCTTCCATATTCTTCCCAATTCTATTCCTAATCATTTGAAGTAGTCCTTAGCGAATTAAAATCTTGTTTTATTAGAGTCAAATAAAATCATGACCAAGTATTCAAGCCATCCCTAGATGCATTCATATAATCGAAGGAATACAATTTCACTAATCACTTTAAGTGGGAGAACTACCTAGATTTTATTTCCCTCATTGGAGTATTGGGTATGTAATTAACATTAAAACATCATGGGGGTGATTGGGGTCATCTCAATGCAATTACACTTCATATTTTTCTATTTTCAACTTTTAGTCATTGAAATCAATATTAGAGTTTCAACCTTATTAGGTTTTTAACCTTTCAAAATATATTTTCAAGTCATATTCACACTTTAGAATGTCAAATATAAGCATATATACCTAATTCAAGCTAATACAGATGATTGTGACTTGATTTATTAGTTTTTTAGCTAGAGTCAAGGCCAAATATATTCGTCAAAAGTGGTAGTCGACCTTGACCAAAACTGGATGGTTCTGACCTTATGCATCTTCAGTCATAGATTTTGGGCACTTTTAGATCCTACTCATGTTTCTCTATTCAATAATTTATTAGTCAAAATAGTCATATCTTAGGCATAAATAGCTAAGTTTATCTTTTTAATTCATATTTTATCATCTTTTAGTCATTCTTACTTTGTCAAAATTAATCTTTGACATTCATTCTACTTGTCTCAAGTTGATTTCCAACATTCTAATTTATTTAATTAATTTTATCTTAATTAGGGTTCATTTCCAAATTAGTTAAAATTTAGATAAACTATTTGCATACATAAACCTACTACATTTTAGCATGTTGCACATTGACTAGCATTAAATTAAATGGGTTGTGTTTTGGGGTCATACTTGAATGAATATATAGCCACTCGATGTTGACAATTGTGTGAGTAATGTTATCTATCTATCTATCTATCTATCTATCTATCTATCTATCTATCTATCTATCTATCTATCTATCTATCTATCTATTTATCTATCTATCTATCTATCTATCTATCTATCTATCTATCTATCTATCTATCTATCTATCTATCTATTTATATACTTGATTATTCAAAACAATTCTAGTTTGAATTTCTAAGGATATGAAATATTTCTCTTGATAACTTATGACTACTAAGTAGAATAATAGGTCCATTTTCACCTCTAGTATTGAGCTTAAATAAATGAGTCTAAGGTTAAATATTGAAAAGAAGAGTTGCACTAAAGACTCAATGAGTCCAACTCTATGTTGTGTTATCTCTCTAGTGAATAAAAAAACACATCTTTGATCCTCATAATGAATAATATCTTGCAGAGATCCTCTATTTCCTCTAAATAAGCATTAAAAACTATCAAAAATATTATAATATAGTGAGAACTTAAATACAAAATGTTTCCTTAATTCTAGTTCATTATTAGAAAGTTTACACATGTTGATGTTCATGAAATAAAGTTCCCTTACTCTATGAAAATCTTATGAGGGCTTACCCACAATTGGCCAAAAGAAAACATCAGACCAAAAGAGAGTCCTACTAGGGAGTAATAATACTTCAACCTTCTATTTGATGATAATTCTCTATGTAGTGATGCATTTTATTTTTAAAATGCTTTTGATGGTTCTATCCAAGTTGATTTATGCATGATTTTATATCTCATCAACCTTGATACCTCTATAAATTTACATTTTCAATATATGGGGAGCAATAATGGAAAAAGGTATTAGGAGGGACAATATTGATATCCACACTAATTACCTGTATGAAAGACTTACATTGAGCATACCAAGTGTTATTGATACCTTGTTCACATACTTCATATAAAGGATTGAAGAGAATTGAATGGATATCCATTAGGCCTAATTATTGGATCTGCCATACATCTTAATCTATGAATCAACATCACTACATGATATATAATTGAAATATTGAGTGGATGGGTTCCAAATTTATAAAAAATAATTGCCTGTAGAACTAACCATTTCGCCCACATGTTTTTGCATAGCATGTAAATAAGAACTCTATCAACACCATCCCAACTACTAATACTAAGTCTAGGTCCCTACTATGATCCTTCATGAAATAGATTAGAACAATAGTAAAAAGACCTAAAATAACAATATATATGAATGATAAAAGACTAAATAACATAAAAAAGGAGTAAAATTGCATTACAATATCACTGACCTCTTCTAAAGGGAAACCTCATTTGAGAGAGATCAATATAATATAATTCATGGATTATTTCTAATAGTATATAATCTTATTTATACTATTTATATCCTACTTAACTATTACTTCCCATGCATGTTGGATTATTAAGATTAGCTCAAGGGATGATTTACAAAGCATATGCATCCATAGATTTTATTAAAGATAATAATTATAAATAAAGAGCTAGGAAGAAGGGGTCCTAACATGATGTTCCCCTTCAAAATCTTTCCCCTAAAAACTAAAGTTGAGGAAAGTATTGCTGTAGTTGAAGGAGGGGTTCCCATGTCACATCTTTTGGCTGCATTCCATGCCACTAGACTATAAATTCATTGATGGTTTGATTGTGAAGTTGGTGGTTGCCTCTCTATAGAATAGCTTTAGGTTCAAGCAAAAGAAAGACTTCTGCATTGAGCTCAATAAGTATTGTTTGAGCTATGACATTATGGTTTAGAACTCTCTTCAAAAATGATACATGAAAAAATAGTTGGACGCACAAAGAGAGTCAAAGTTATAGATTATATGTAGCATGACAAATATGTTGAAGAAGCTTATACAATCCATAAAACATGGGAACAAGTTTCTAACATCCTTTTATCTTGAGAGAGGACTATTTATAAGGTTTTAGTTGGAGGAAAACTATATCTCTAGGTTAGAAGGTGCATTCAAAATGATGTTAATCCCTTTATTGCTTCATTTGATTTTGCTCTATGCTTGATAAGGTGAGTAATAGTTTCCCAGGTGTTAATGGAAGTGTCCATTATCTACACATGAGAGATATTAAGAATACAAGCAAGACGGGAAGGTGGCTTCCAACCATAGATAACTTTGTAAGGATTCATCATGGTATTTGTGTGATGTGAGGTTTTGTACCATCATTATATAAGTGGTAACCATTTTACATTTTGATGTCATTAATCAAAGGCAAAGTAATGAATATATGATTCTAGGCATTTACTGATAATTTCTATTTGGCCATATTTTTGTGGGTGGTAATCTGGGCTCATTTTTAGTTGGGTACTAGTACACTTGAATAATTCCCATAAGAATTGACTTATAAAAGCTGAGTTTGGATTAGATACAATAGAAGAGTGCATTACATGAAGGTGGAAGATTTCAACGAGGAATGCTTGGGCAATGGTGGAAGTGGTGTAAGGGTGGCCAATGTACATAAATGAGCATATTTAGAGAGGTGACCTACCACCACCAGAATGACTAACTTCCCACCAGATTTAGGTAAGCATTATATAATATCCACAATAATATATATCTAAATTCATTTTATATCTAGCATGGGTTGGAGTATGTTAGGCATTGCCATTATTCCACCCATGTGACATTGATATTCTTCACATTCTTAATCAAATGTCTTGATATTTTTCTTGATGCCTTGCTAAGAGAAACTTCAACAAATGCATTCATAGGTTTTTATAAAACCTAAAGGATGTGTGGAAGGTGAGTTATGTAACTCTTAATAAATGTTATGTCAGACCTTGGATCTAGAAATGAATACAATGTATCATTTACATTATAATGATTGGCTATCCAAAGTATATATAGGTTTGGAAGTCAAGTCCACAAATAATTTTTGGATGATTTTTTTTGTGTGATTATATTGTAATCACTCTTTCTCTATGTCATAAATCCATTCTAAAATAGGGATAGATAAGGAAAACATATGTGTATGTTCTTCATACTAGTGAGATATTGCATCAAAAACCAGATTTTCCTTTCCCTTATTATAAGTGATAGCACAATCATACCCCCTTAATTTGGAAACCCACTTTGTTTAATTATGGAAGAGACTCATTTCTCAAAGAATTATTTGAGGCTTTGATGATTGGTTTTGATGTAAAAATGTTGACCCACAAGGTATGGTCACTACTTTCATATAACATGGAGGATAGCCATAATTTCCTTCTCATATGTTGGTTGTGCCTAATTCCCCACTAAGGGATTTGTTGGTGAAGTCCCTCTTTCATGAGGATATCACCAAGATTATTTCCACATGCATTGATTTCAATGACAAATGTGTTCAAGTTGGCATGGATAAAATATGAGTAGTACTATGGTATTTTTGAGTACTATGAAAGCTTGCTCAAATATAGAGAATAATAAAAAGGAATCATTTTTTAGCATGTCAGTCAATGGGGTAGTGATTTCCCCATAATATTTTAAAAATTTGTGATAGTAACTAGCGAGGCCAAATAATTTATGAATGCTTATGAGTGTCCCAAGTTTAGGCCAGATTTTCATGGCCTTAATTTTTATTGGGTCGATCCAAATGCTAGGTAATGAGACAATGTGGCCTAGGTAATCCACCTCTTGTTGATTAAATGAAAAATTTGACATTTTTTCGCAAAACTAGTGGTATTTAAGAATTTATAAGGTTGTGTTGAGGTATTTGAGGTGTTCTTCCCAATTCTAATAGTAAATCAAGATATCATTAAATAAGACCACAATGAATTTCCATAAAAAGGGACAAAATGTTTTTTCATCAAACCTTGGAAGCTGGAAGGACAATTTTAACCCCACACGTAATAACCAGGAAGTCATAATGGTGTGTGCAAGATCATAGATCTAATTTCATCACAGAGGTGGATTTGATGATAGCCAGATCATAGATCTAATTTGGAGAAGATGTGAGAACCATGAAGTTCATGAAGAAGTTCATTTATCACTAGGATAGAAAATTTATTTTTGATAGTGAGATTGTTTAGCTCAAGAAAATCAATGCATAACCACTAAGATCCATCATTTTCACAAACTAGTAAAATTAAGGAGTATGGGCTTGTGCTTGGATGAATGACTCCTGCATGAAGGAGTTCTTGAACCACCTTCTCAATTTCTAATTTCTATAAAAATGATAGTGGTATATTTAAGTTTTGGATAATGCACTACCTGAAAGGAGTTGAATAAAAAGGTATTTTATGTGACATTGCAATAATCCTTTTGGTTCCTCGAATATTGATGCATTTTTGGCTAAATCATTTTGTAAGTCAATAGGTTGGTAGGAATCAGGATTGTCTTCAGTTGGATAGAGGAAAGTTAAGTAATGATTCCATATGAGCCTTTATTGAAGAGATTCTCCATGTGGTGGGAACTAATGACACTAGTAGATCCTAGTAAGAAGCCTTTTAATGTGTATTACTTGCCATTTTCAAAGAACTACATCTAAAGTTTTGAAAAGTCACACAAAATATAACCAAGAGTGCACAACCATTAGGCTCTAAGAATCACATCACATCACCCCAAAGGAAAATCAATTTTTTTTTTAGGGTATAGTCCCATATAGATATTTTAACATTGAGACATTTTCCTTTACATGGCTATGTTCCTCCATTAGGAAACATCACTTCAAAGGTAGAATAGGGATGCATGAAATAGTTGACTTGTTTAGCCATCCAAGGATCAATAAAATTATGTGTGTGGTTGGAATCAATGAGAATAGTGAAGGGGTGTTTCTTAAAATACCCTTTACTCTCATAGTCTGATGATTAGTTTCTCCATCCAAGGCATACATAAAAATTTTATGGTTCAACTTCATGGTGTTAGGTTCTTCGAATTCAAGTTCTTCCTTGTGGTAATCTTGAGTATCTTCCCACTCTTCAAAATTTGGTGGATATTTAATATCTAAAAAATACAAATTTTGTTAGTGATTCAACATCTAACAAATATAAATTTTTCTCAATGCACTTGTGTCCTTTAGACCATTTTCCATCACAGTTGTAACATATCCTTTTTTGTGATGATTGCACATTTTTGCCTCTGTAAGGCCTTTAATGGAGGTGAATTTTAGAAAATGATTTATGATTAGTTGTAGTGCTATAGATGTCTTGAAATAACCAAAGTTCAAAGATCGATCTTGGGAAGTGATCTTATCTTTTGCAAGCTTTGCCAATCCTAATGCTTCCATCGGGTTATCTAGTTTAAATATTTTTACCTTCACATTAATTATATATTTGAGCCCAGTAATAAAACATATCTTGAAAAAGTCATTATTTAACCCTTCAGTTTGCTAGGCAATTTTTAAAATTTAGCTTGATACTCACAAGTCATTCTAGTTTGTCATAATTTGGTCAAGGCTTCTGTGAAACCATCATAAACATTGGTACCAAAGAGAATGAACAAGAGTTTGAAAATATCATCCCAGGTGGGTTTTGTATGAGATTTCTGATACCATTGAAACCACTAGAAAAATTTCTTCTCTAAGTGAAATAATGCAATGGGTACCTTGTCTACCCCCAATATATTGTGCAAGTTAAAATACAATTTGCCATGGTAAATTTAACTAGTTGGTTTTGTACCTTCAACTTTTGGAAAGTCTAATTTGGGGCCAAGCGGTGTGGTTTAAGATAAAAATCCACTTTTAAAAAGTCATTTATTAAGTCTATTGGAGAGCATGATATTTGCGCATTGATTCCATGTAGTCATTCATTCAAACTCGTGATTCAGGAGTCGAGTTGAGATTAGCTTTCAACTTAGATTTCCTTGATGTTATGTGTCTTGGCTTGGATTTTTGCACGGGTGACAACTATTGACTAGAGGGGTCAGAGGGTGCCAAAAAATGTTGATTGAAGTTATATGTTAAAATGATTGGCTCGGCAAGATAATCACAATAGTATAATTTTTACAACAGTAAAAAAATATTTTTTTGGCTACAAGGGAAAATAACTTTTATTATAATTATTTTTTGAAAAACTAAATATCTATTCAAATGATTGTCTCAATGAGAAAATCACAATGGTGTAGTGGTCCTTTTGGCTACTAAAATGAGTTCATGTAACTATTTTGAAATATGTTGACCCTTCTGATGTTTACAATTACTATGTTTTGTTAACTAACAAATAAGATATACTTTGTTACTGTATTTTTTAAGAAATCAAAATCAAATATGTGACTGTAGGAATTCTAGGATTACATGGAAGGATACTACAAGGTGTATCTAGTTTGATAGTTTTCAAATATACTAATCTAATCCGTAGAATGGTGTCGACTCAATATTTCAGATCATTATCTACAATGAATAACCATTCCATAGCCCATTATCTTGTCTCTGAGGTATGGTGCAAGTAAGTTCTTGGGGTTAACCTCTTACTGGTGCATCACAAAAACAAATGGGCAAACATTGCCACTGGTTAAGCTATGAAAATGAATTAGAGGGTCTTCCTATATGCCCAAAAGTATGTGGAAGCATAAGTTCATATAAAATTATGTTTAATTGCTTGCAAATTGGGGCATAACCCCTCACTCCATGAATCAAGGAAAATTGATAACCACTTAGCTCGAAATGACAACTTTCTATTAGTTTTAAATCTGTCAAAAAATCATTTTTAGCCTAAGAAAATGAAAGAAGAAAAAAAAATTAGGCAAGAGGCTTAATGTTGCCACCCTACTACCACTTTTTGATCACCAAGATTTTGATTGGGTGAGGTGAGAGCATATGATGGACAAAAGCATATAACCCTAAAACACTGAAACTATTGTAAAAAAATGGTCCTAGAAAGAGCTATGATATCAGATGTTATGATTCTCCCTGCAATAGATTAGAGTAATAGTGCAAATATTTGAAATAACATTAGAAATGAATAGAAAATGACTAAATTACATAAAAAATAAAAACATAATTGACCTCTTTGAGGGAACAATCACCTTTAAACAACCTCAATCTAATATATTCATTGATATTTTTCTACTAATATAATGTCTTATTCATACTATTTCTATCCTAGATAATTAATACTTTCATACATATAAAATTATTATAATTAATTCAAAATATATGATCTATATTTTTTTATTGAAAATAATAATTATAAAAAAAAATTAAAAAAAAAATATAATAATAATAATAATAATAATAATAATAATTTATTATTATTATTATTATTATTATTATTATTATTATTATTATTGAATTAAATAACCTCATTAATAATTTTTTTTATAAACAACGATATGACATGGAAGCTCACTGGAAGTTTCTTGAATAATGACACCACATTGAAGTTTATCAAAACATTTTCATTACATTAAATCGGGAATGGCGACATCATCAATAATCTTTGATTAACTTCTAAACTTCTAATAACTATGTTACTTTGAATTTTTTATTGTTTTTATTTTAACCAAAAAAATATTATCAAGATTATTTTATATTTTATTGCTTAGTGTTAAATTTAAATAATATATTTTAATTAATTATTTCAACACACAAGAAGCAAACTTCGAAGGATGCAAGCATAATTCTACAAATTAAGGCTATTTTATTGAAAAATATTTAATAATTTTTTTTTTTTTTAAATTTTTTAATTAATAATTTTATATTTCATTATTTTATTTTTATGTGTAATTAAATTTTAAATATATAAAAATAATTTGTAGCATGGTTTTGGAGGATAAGGTTTTAAAGTTTGGTTTTAAACTTATCAATTTTTTTTGCATAAATATTTTAAAGGTTTTTTTTGTATAAATTTATTTTGTGTATATTTTATTACTACGATATTTTATGAGATGACATTTATTACTTTTAATTTAATTTTATATATATATATATATTTTATTTTTAATTAAATTTTCTTAACATTTCAAATAATTAAAAGCTTGAGATTTAATTTAAGGATATAAAAGTTTAAGATTTAATTTGATCAGAGAATAATAATTGTATGAGTGAATAGATTTTTGTAAAATAAAAACAACATTCGCATGTGTTGCCAACAGTTAAAAAGAATGTCTCAACAATATCGTGAAGGTATACTTGACACGTATCTTATTGTTAAAAGCCCAATTTTTTTTACAAAAAGTAATAATATATGTAATAACTATACATGTGGCGGGCATCTAAAAATGGTTAGATGAATCTTTGGTGAGTTCCTCACCATAAAAACACCTTTAATGTAAAAAGGACAAAAATACTCATATAAATATAGATTCTTGTGAAAAATAGAAACTTTATAACTTTTGATTATTCGAATCTACAATAAAATCTTCTTCTACTAAAACAAATCAAATAATAGAATCATCAACCTAAATACATTATATATGTTTATTCAAATAATAAAAACGGCTAGATCTATTACCTTAGATCTTTATCATTATCTCACTATAATTTAGAGGTTGATTCCATTAACTTAGCTTATGTTGAGCCCTTCCCCTTATAGGGGACCCTGAATAATAAAAAGATAAAAAGGATGCACGCGTAGATGTACAATCTTTTCTAAGTTACTCCATAATGATTGAGACATGGACCATCAGAATGCTCTTCACATAAGATAAGATGGTGTTGGGTGGCGATAAAGCCAAATAACAAAACTGCAGGTGATGATTTTGGTATTGGATCCGAATCTCGTGAAAAGATCCGAATCCAAAATGAAATCTCCCTTTCAAGTCATGGAATCATGTGACCTCATGCATTGCGTATGTTAAGTGGGGCCATGTGACCGGACCCACACTCCCATTTATTTTTGAATTTTACAAAACAAATTAAATATATGAAGGTAAATGGAAAATTTTAATATGCACTATTGAATATGTATGTATTCGTGGAGGTTTCCCATTCCCACTCCCCCTTGTCCCACTTCTCCTTCGGAAGATATGTCTCGCAATGACACACTCAACTTCTTATCCTATGGTTATAATAAGGTAAATTTGGGGGATAATGTGACCTTTGGGGAGGGAAAATGGTGAAGAGTTGGTATACCAAGGGGTTGGTTCATCGTGAGGAAAAGAAGGATGGTGTAGCGAATTTATTAGTGGAGGAGCAAGAAGGTCTTAATTTTGATGAAATAAAGATTGAAATTTAAGAAGATCAAGATTAAAATCAACGTTAAAAAGAGGAAGTAAAGAATGAAAAGACTATTTTTAAAAATGAGGTTTGTTTGGTCATTTTTAGGATGTCCTATACATATTTTTAGTCTTTAATAGTTGTAATATATATTAAATGACCTCTTCCAATAGTTTTTTAGTGTTTCATTATCTAAAACTTTGCAAAACACTAAAAAACATAATAAAATAGTGTATTTAATGGAGTTCATTTATTTGTAGGTACAAAAGAAGTACACCTTGATAATCTACCTGGATTATAGAACAATGTTCATGAGGTTATAGGATTAAATAAAGTCATCTCATGTGCTTTTAAAGTCAATCTTTCACATCAAGTCTCTACTAGGGTTTTAAGAGGGCTTAAACATATTTTAACTCTTAGCGATTATTTATAAACCTTGGGCCCTGAAAACTTGAACCAATGCCACAAATATCAAGTACACTAACCCCCTCAGCTATCCATAGGATCCCATGCATTATGTCTGTATAGTACGAAGTGCAAGAAGTTGACTCTTGGGTTGCAAACAAGCCATTAGAGAGGGGTTGACAGTCTTAGGCATTGTTCATGCATGTGATGGATCTAATCCAACAACTAACACCACAAGATTTATGTACTAGGCATTGTTCATGCTTTGAAATGCAGTCATGTACTAGAAGAACTTGAGGAACGTCTTATAGGTCTAATTGACATTTTATTGTCTTTATCCTATTGGTGGATGATATTAGATTGTACTATCACAATTAACCTTCTAATATCCTCCAGCCTTTATGTTACCCCAAACAATACTACTTATTTATGACTGTTCATAAGATTTACCTGTGTATGAGTTAGGCTCTACAGGGCTAGAACAGAGCTTTCCACATTTTCACTCTTTCTTACTGAGTCTAAGGATATTATAGAGTTATGATATCACTATGAAACCATTCTCAAGAGATTTCCTTCCCTCAAACCTCCTCTCTTCATTCTAAACAAGTAACTTTCTCTTAGCAACGTAGGCAGGGTTGTGTATGGTCTTATTAACTGTGTATGCAGGGGTTTAGATGAACTTATCTTGAATGATCTCCTTGGTCATTCCTTAACATTTCATTTAATCTTAAAATGACATAATTGACTTGTCTGTCCACCTAATCTAGGATTCAATGTTTCCCTTATACACTCTACCCCTTCTTCAAGCTTGAAACCAGCCTACTCTTCTTAGCTACATGTAGGTGATCATTTCAGTGACTAAATGCATTTGTGGGTTTCAAAGTCTTTACTTCAAATCTTTGAACATCTCAATAATTTTTGTTATATTATTGATATTTTGGATCCTCCTCAAATTTCCCAAAACACTACATCCTTCCAAACACACAACTGCTCTTTGTGCCTCCTCAAATTGTGGTTGTAGGTGGTCATTGGAGAAGGGTTTGAGGATGAGGTCTTGAACTTGGTTTCTCAACTTCATCATGGCACTATGAAGGCATTAAAACTTCATACAGGCTGACTCTCATTGTTATTCAATTTCCATTGACCTTTTCATAGTGTTTCACAAAGCTTCCTTTTTATCTTGAAACTTAGACTTGTGCATGAGTATTAACATGCAGATTTTTTTAGTGTTTTGACTTTAGTCACTTCAACCCCTTATGGATCTCAACTAGCTGAGATATCTTCATGAGTATATATTTTCTCTCATTTTATATGGAGTGATGTTTCTAACCAACTCCTCTTGGCAAGACAGTTGGTTTTACTCCAAAATGAGGACCTACAGGTCTGCCACCTATAGGTCTTTATTTTGCTTTCATAGGCTGAAAATAGCTTCTTAATCCCTTTGAAACTTTGACTATCGTTTCAAAATTTAAACCATTATCTATCACCTTTGAACAAACCTATGGATCTCCTGATAGCAATATACAACACCAAATGTGCCCATTCACATGTATGAACTATATATATAGTCAACCTATATGCAAGGTTTGTGGATTTAACACTTTTAAAATGAAACCTAGGTCCATGGATATCCACCTACAAGTTTGCAGATCCGTGGGTGGATGAAACACATCCAAGTCCTTGTAGAGAGTGTATTTGAGCCTCATGCTCATTTCCTTAAGCTTACAACTTTCAATAGTGATATTATCATGCTTTATCAGTGATGTTCATTTCCAATTGGGCCAAAATTGATAGCCATGCATGTAGAAGGTTGCTTATGAACAATGTCATGCTTCTAAAGTAAAAGAAAATGACATCCCTTGAAAGGCTATCTTCAAAGAGCCATTTTCAGATAGAGAGAGAACATGAATCATCATAGAATAAGGGATTTTATATGAAAAATTAATTGCTTGAAACCTATGAAAGTGACAATCTTTCAAAACAACCAAACACTTGTAGCAGGGGTGACTGAAACTCCATACACTTGAGACACATTCTCCTTGATGAAGTCACTTCATAAAGTTGAATTGGTTGATGAAATCAACAATAAAAGGATCTATTTGACCTTTGAAAACATCCCACAAAATGATTCTCCTCCATTATTCTCTGAGGTGAAGAAATAGAAGCAACATTAGACCCTGCTTGATTGGACAAGGCTTAGTGACCCCCTATCACTCGTAATGATTTTTCATAAAGGAGAGGCCATGACTATACAAACCAATTCCACTAAATTGAATCTAATTATGACCCCAAAAAATTTCTAAAGTTGTATCTTCCAACTTTATCTCTCCTAGTCTACCATGAATTTGAATTTTGCCTTTTTGAGATTTTGAAGGTAGTGATGGAGGGGAGAGAGATCTATCTACATCTATAAACCTTAAAACTTTATCCGTAGCTTGAATATAACTTTTGGAATTCAAAGAGACTCTCTAAAACTATTTTCAACTAAAATTTTATTTTTCAAGGCCATACAAGTGCCAAAAAGTGCTTGTAAAGGAGTATTTTTCTTAGTTTAGGTGTTGAATTACAATTTTTTCAAGATATAACCATTCTCTAACTCTTTTATGACATCAGGTATGCTCTCAAACTTCTTGAAACACTTTTTCTTTGGGATGGTATGCATAAATCCTCCAAATTAGCCAAAAAAGTGACTAAAATGACTTTATGGTGCATATCAACATTAAGAGTGGTTAATACATGATAATATGACTTTCAAGACACATTAAGAACCTTGTCTAATGATTTAAACCCATGACATCACCCTAAATACATTTGAAAACACCATGACTCATAAATGACCTTTAGGACTAGTCAAGTACATAAGACCAAACCTTAGACAAAGCTAGTCAAAGACCAATATGACCACCTAAAGACCATTACAACACCATAGTAAGACTATTTCAATACCATTTACAAGTTTTAATAAACCTATTAAAATTTTCAACCTATAAGAGTTCACCATTTTTGACTTGGGGTTAAAAATTGGTCAACAAGTATCATTTGATCCTTGTTTAATTTGTACCTTTCATACAAATATTAATGTACAAATGCACTAAGAATTCATCCATTAATATTGTAAAATATAAATAGATCTATATGGTAATTAAAAACCAATCAAGTGTATAATTATTTAAGTTCCTTAGGAATAGCTTAGTTAATAACTTATCATCATGATAAAATTTTAAGCATGGGGCATAAAATTCTATAACTTGAAGAGAAGGATCAACCTTTCCATTAAAAAATTCAATATTTGGAACTAAAAACTATTGGAAATAGAGATACAAACACTTTATAAGCTTCATTTTCCATAAATTTACCCAAAAATAACAAAAAGACCACAAGCACATCACCATCCTTGTCCATGTGGTAGTTTATTGACCCATTGATTTGAGTTTTGGTTAGAGTTAGCAACACGAATAGTCATTAACACATAAGAAGGGGTGTTGTTTGGTAGTATGAAGAGCCACACGAGTTCTCATTCATCATCTCTAAATGTTAATTGGAAAATATTTGAGGATTTGCCATGTTAGAAGATGGTAACATGAAATGTTGGGCTTGGGTGCCATTACTTGTGTTGTGTAAGCTTTCAACTCTTCCTAACTGTCAGACGACCACAACTCTTTGAAAGGGATAGCTCTTTGGATTTTATTTTGTCAATTGTGTATCCTCTCCTTTCCCTTCAAGGTTGGAATTTGGAATTTATTTAGATGTTTCTAGGGAGAGGACCCACACCCAAAGTTTAACATTAATATTTCATTTTCTACCCCAAAGGGTGTTAATATAGTTAAAGTCAAAAAGATAAATAAAATATTTAAATTTGCATGCTTAGCTATGGTATGGTAATTTCCCCAAACACCTTTAATAGACACACACAAACACACACACACACACACACACACACACACACACACACACACACTAGTACATATAATAAAATAAATTTATTTTAAAAACATGGATACATATCAATCTTGAGGTGCCTATCTTGGGCTTGTCACATACCACATTGATTAATTTTTATATTACCTTCTTAAAAAAATCTTTTGATTGGTAACAAATGACATCAATTTAGTTGCACCACATTATTTTTATGATATTTTTATATAATAATAGTGGAAACACTCAAATATAATCTACTTCGAGGGGGAACCTCCAATAACTAGAGCAATTAAAAAAATAATTAAATAATAAAATTTGTGATGATCATGGAGAGCCATGATCAACATATATATACCTATAATTAGTAAGGGTCACACAATTATGTCGGCCTAACTAATATTAATAACTGATAAATGAAAGATAAGGTTTATAATCTTTAATTCCATAACCTTACTACTCATAAGTAGATATAATGTTAGGGGTGTAACATGCCATTCCCCTTTAGATAATTGTTGCCCTCAACAGTTAGCAATTCAGGATGTTTTTGCATGAATAATTCATCTTCCCATGTTGTATCTTCACTTGGAAGATTTAACCATTTGATGAGAAATTCAATAATGGATTAGTTTCACAATTTCTTCACTCTTTTCTCTATGACATCAACGTGTTTCATAATGAACTCCCATTCTTCTTCTTACTCAGGTAAATCTGACTAGATTGGAATCTTAGTATCAATTACTTACTACAAGCATAAAACATGAAATTTAGGATGAATTTTGGAATATGGTGGAATTTATAACTTATAAGCTACACTTATGATTAGGTGAAGAACCGTATAGTGCCCATAAAATGTTGGTGTGACCTTGATGTTCTTATGTGGTGTAAGTGACCTTTGTTTATATGACTGAAAGTGAAGGAATACCCAATCTCCTTCCTAAAAATACCTCTCGTTTGGGTGTTGATATGATTTTTATTTAATCCTATTATTAGCCACTACCAAATTCTACTTAATGAATCAAATAATTTATTGTTGGTATTAAATATGATCATTGATCACATGGGTTGTGGGATGACCCTGCATATAATATGTAGTGGAAGGTGGGGGATAACCATAGAGAATATTAAATGGTGTCATATTTATCACTATGTGAAACAATGTGTTATACCACCATTGGGCCTATGAAATCCATTTAGACCATTTTGTTTGTGTTTATGAGGCAAAGAAACATAGATGTCCTTCTAAAAAATCATTCAAAATTTATGTTTGCCCATATAATTATGGATGATAAGATGAATTGTGTGCAAGTTTTGTGTCCCATGCAACAAACCCTTTAGACCAAAATATGCTAATGAAGATATGATCACAATAACTCACAATTATTTTAGGTCCATCAATTATTTTGCCATGATATTAGCTTGAAATGGATGAGAAAGTCCACAAAAATGTGCATACTTAGTAATTATATCCACAACCACTAATATCAAATCTAATTTATTTGAATTTGGTAGGCCCGTAATGAAGTACATCAATATTTACTCCCAAGATTGTGTTGGAATGGTTCATGGTTATAATATCCCTAGAGTTTTAATTATTTCTCCTTTATTTTGTTGACATATCAAAAATTCTTCAAAAAAACATTTACACTCCTTTAAGGCCTTCCAAAAATAATCCTTCATTATATGGTGATACATCTTTAAGAACATGTAATGACTTTTGATGGGTGATTCATGCATTTGAGACAACACAATAGCTTTCAATTTTGATTTTTTTTTTCATAAAAAGAACTTGTCTTTGTACCATAAGGTGTTTTCTTTCTAAGCATACTTATCTAAAGAAGATAGGTTCTCTTGAATTTATTGTATGAGTTTCGATGTTGAAGTGTCTTATTGCCAATCAATCTACACTACTTCTACCCATTAAAATTATAACAAAGAAATAACACAAATTATTTCTTCCTCTTCTTCCAATCAAGAAAGCACATCAACTAAAATATTCTCCTTTATTTTTTTATAAATAATTTAAAAGTCATACCCTAGTATTTTTGTGACCCATTTCTATTTATCCTCTAAATACAATCATTGATCCAAAAAATAATTCAGATTCTCATGATATGTCTTAACTTTGAATTACCTTTCCATGATATATTGACACAATTGTTTGACTACATGAATGATGGATAACATTTCTTTCTCATTTGTGGTTCTTACCAAGTTATTTTCTTTTAATTTTTGACTCTAAAATTCAAAAGGATTCCATTCTTACATTATTACTAGCCCAATGCCATGTTGGGAAGAATCACATTTTGCTAAAAATGTATTAGAGAAGTCTGGGGTAAGTTAGAACAGGGGTGGAAGTAATATTTTTCTTAAATTTTTGGAATGCTTGGGTGGTTAAGTCTAACCATGAAAAATAATTCAAATTCAATAATATTGTTAAGGGTGCCTCTATGTGAGCATAGTCATAAAAAAATTATTTTGTAGTAGCCTAATAGACCCTAAAATCCTCTTAAAACTTTGATATTTTTATGTTTTGTCACATTGTTGACAACTATAATCTTCTTAGGGTCCACTTTGATGCCTTCATATGACACCACATGTACTAAGTATTCCAATTCTTTCAACCTAAAGATGCATTTTTAGTTTTTTCAAAAATTTAATCATGTTACAATAACTATAATATATTTTATAAATTCTATAAATGTTCTTCCCATCATTTAATATAGATTAATATCTCATTAAATAACACCAATATAAATTTCTACATAAATGGGCAAACAAATAAATTCATGAGGCTCTGAAAAGTACATGGAGCATTAGTGATACCAAATGGCATATCTAAGAATTCATAGTGACCATTATGGGTGTTGAATGCAGTGTAATGTACATCATTATCTTTTATTTAAATTTGATGATCAATAAAATCTAACATAGTTAAGAAAACAACACTCAATTTATCCAATAATTCATCAATGACAGGGATAAAAAATATCTTTGAGACTGATCTTATTAAATTAATTATAATCTAGGCACTTTATCCATGACTAATTTTTTGCCAACCATAACCACTGGAGATGAATAAGCACTTTTACTAGGATGAACAATTCCTAAGTCTCGCATTTCCTTGACAAACTTTTCAATTTCTAACTTCTGTTCAAAGGGTTAGTAGTAAAGTCTAATGTTAGGAGGAATACTTAATGGAATCAATTAAACTACATGATCATGATCTCTAAATGGAGGTAGGCCCTTTAGTTCCTGAAAGACTTGTTGATGGTGCTGAAAAATATCTTAAAGATCTAGTAGATATTGGTTTTTTACATCACGTGATTCCAAGATAAGTAGTTATGCGACTATGTTATAATATCATTTACTAAGCAATTTTTCCATCCTATGAGAGCTAAAAAAATTCTTGGTGATGATTTCATCCCAATAATATTTTATTTTTTCCCATTCATACTAAAAATTATGAATAAATCTTTAAAATTGGACATTTTCCCAATATTTTAAGCCATTGCATTCCCAAAACTACATTTATTCCACCAATTAAGATGAAAAATATTTCTATATCAATTTGATAGTCCCCCCTTGAGAGTTTGATATGATGACATTTACCCCCACAAGAGAGTTACTTCCCATCAATAATCATGACTTGAAAATTGGAGACTGTAATGAAGTTATGGGTGTGTTGTGTATCAACCAAAATTGTCACCTTATTCTTCTTAATATAACCAACCACTTTGAGTGTTTATGGTGTGCTTAACCCATTTAATGCATGTATTGAGATAGTAGGGATTTCTTCCTCCTCATAATTTTCCTTCTCCTATATTACTATTGGTTCCTTAGTAACTATTTCTTCATTCTTCAAAAAACATTCTCAATAAAACTATCATTTCATTAAATTTGGAGATATGCCTAAAAATTTAGACTTATAGTATTGTCATTTAAGATTTTATAATGAATGAAATTAGATATAATTATTTATGTTTTTATTTTTTAACTAGTGTGATATTGGATTCTAATATTTCTATTATTAGTTTTAACTAGTGTGATTTCAGATTCCAATATCTCTATTATTAGTTCTAAGCAGTGTGATATTGGATTCCAACTAATGAAAAACTATGTTCCAATTATATCCTAATTAGTACCGATCACATAATTCCTCATGGTTTTTCTAGTACTACCTAATTATAGTTTTCATAATAACACCCCCAATTACAAAACTAACTAAACATAAAAACATATTAAGGTGCACAACTTAATAAAACTTAAGTCAAATTAAAAACACTTTAAAAGTAATTTGGTTTGAAAACACCTTTCCATCCAAAAATGGAGTAAGAAATATCAACCCTTAAAATTTTGCGTAATACATAAGGATGCATCACATAAAAGTCAACCTAAGCTTTGGAGGCTCATCCACATCATGAACAAGGATGGAAGGAGGTGGGTGAGAGAGTGAGAGAGGGGAAAGGCTTGTCTATGATTTATCCCTCCTCCCCCAAAATCCAACAAAGACTCCATGGAAGAGGATGATTGGAGGCATCGTAGTTTTACTGTAGAGTTAATTTCAATGAGGATTAAAAGCCCAGAAGGATTCACCTCATGTCTAAGGGGTTTCCACTAAATTTTGATCTTTTTAAAAAGTATGAATCATTTATTTTGTTTATTTTGATATTGTTTTATAGGTTTGTACACCATGTATAGTGAGAAGAAAAAAGATATAAAAATAAGTCCAACAATAAGAAATTCATCTACCATGTTCAGGGATGTAATATTTTTTTCTATTATATTTTATACGTTAACAAAAAAAGTATTATAACATTTTTAGCAATAGTCACATTTCATCTTATGTATCTCTAATGTATGTGAAAAATAAAAAAGTTGTGGGATGTACAAGACTATTGCTCGTCAACTCAGGAATTGTTCAATGTGTTCTACATAAAAATAGGTTTCTTTATCAGCCATTTTTTCCATTTTCTATGAATATCTCAAACAATACAAATAGGGTTGGATTTTTTCATGGGATTAGAGTTTTTTTGACACTTGATGCATTGATTCAAACTTCACCAAATAAGTTTGAAAATTAATCAAAAAATTCACAGATTTGATTTTGGCCCCTCCTCTCACCAATGAAAAATGCATTAATGATAAATTATTTGATGAAATAAATAGTTTAAGGTTTGAAAAAAGATATTCTAGATTCATCATGTTACTTTTGTGTTGGACCAATGTTTTAGACACAATATGGTGTTATTTAGGTACCCAGTGTTTTTATTTCCCATTAATGTCCTTATAAATATATTAATGAATAACAATTCAATGAAATAAATATCTATTTTACATCCATACTAAATGATAATACATTGGTTTTAAGGTCTTCTTGGAGTGTTCTTTGTAATAAACCCACATCTTGGGCCAAGATGATAACACACATTAATTTATGATCTTCAATAGTTTCACCAAGTAACTTAACATTTATTACCCTATTCATATAGTTTAAAGTATAATTTAATGGCTTCATGTACTTTATTAGGTATCTTAATCGATCCTCCTTTCCATGTTTTAGTTGGTGTCCATGCTTAGATAATACTATGCACATCAATCTCATGTTTAATTTCATCTGATTTGGTCCATATTCTATTTTAATTTCATCTGATTTGGTATCTTCTACTCTCCATGTAGGTTTTTAATATTGAATACTTACCTTTTTAGCCACATTCTTGCCTATAAAATTTAAGGAAAATATACCCATCTTCCCTTCCCATCCATATATTTTGATTTTCATTTTCTATTCATACTAAAAGCATATGTCCCACATACACATCCATTAATGGGTTGAATGCTTATTTAGGTCTTTAATGTGCACTTATGGATATGATATATTAATATGTATATGGGTTGACAGACATGCTAACATCTGGTACACATCCCCTTAGTTAGTTATATGGGTCCAATATATTAGGACAATGGAGTAACTTGTGAAATTAGTGCATTGGGTAATGGTCAGCCTACATTGGGATTAAGAGGTTACCCATCCATTGTTAGTTAGATAGAGGTCTATATAAAGGAGATGATTATCATTGTAAAGGTATAAATTAAGCATTGATTCCTATATTGTAAGAGGATATTTGAGTTTTTACCCTTGAAGAGACATTGTGCAGTTATTCCTTCCTAAAGGAGTATTGTATGGTGTTGCCCTACCTTAAGGGTATTCTATTTCTGCATTTATTAAATTTTTGGACATCTTGGTCCACCTATATCTTTTTTGATTTTTTGATCTACATTATATTATACATTATTTATAAAGATTATAAGTGTGGATCATAACAATATTCATAATGAGTCCCAACATAAATATCATTCTTTGGATATTTTGATTAATGTAGTCTTCCCTATGAAAATTTGTGGCTCCAGTTAATATTTGGTCATATACATATTTGTATTTGATTATTTGTGGATAAAAACAAGCATATGAAATCCTTCTATAATTTACAAATGGTCTATCCAAAACATAAAACATTTTCCCAGTATGATATCTTTAGAAGCTAATATTATTTAGCTCCACCTGATGTGATTTTTACCCAATGTTCAAAACATGATTTTAGTATTTTTTTTTATATCTTCATCTCTTTTATCTCTTTTAAAGGTGTGAGAGGAGGTTTTTATTTTTTAAATTCTAGCTCACAATTATATTTTGTAAAGATTGGGATTGGATGAGACCATTGCACATACTTTATTATTGTTTTATATTCCATCACTGGTATGCCATCCACAACATGAAACCTTAATATCTTAGGTTTTTTAAGACCCACTATATTATGGTTTCCATCCAACAAGTTTGTCTCTACAAAGGCTATGAAGTCATATACTTACTCAACAAGGTAAGGAGTGAATGTACTTGATCCATCTTAGCATGTTTTGTAAGTGTCCATGATATGCGTCATAGAAAATGTGTCTAATTTCCATAATGATGATGCTAATCTACCAAAAGTCCCATATATATCCTAATGAGTGTGTTTCAGTGGAAGGTAGGTTACACAAACAATGTTGGATACCTTTTTTGTTATTAGCATGGATGCTAATGCAAATAAGGTACAATTATTTTTTTCACTTGAAGTATTATCTAGTTTCAAGTAGAAGATTGGTGGCTATTTTTTGAATGAAGTATTTGTAATATAAACACTAATTGCTTCATAATTGATAAATTTATCCTTATTCCCCCTTATTTTTTCATGCACTTAATTTTGTAATAGTTCATCACACAATGGATGTTTTTATGATCCACTAGTATTATACAATAAATCCTCATATTCATTAGTGCACAATTATTCAAGCTTATTGAGACACAAATCCAATGATGTGAATATGTAATTTTATCCTCATTTAAAAAATGGTAGGATAAAGTGTCCAAACCCCTTAATCTTGTGTCCATGTATGAGCATACCAATTACAATAACTAGGATGTTCATAACATTACTTATTGACTTAGCTTTTCTACCAATCCTTGGTATATTTTGTCCATTTTATCATGAAAAATTATTAATAATACTTGAGGTTGTTATTGTGATTTAAATATGTGGGAATAATAGTTTACATGATAACTTTAAATGTATTCATTATGCCATTTTTGTTCCTGTTCAAATTTTTAGAGTACTTTTAGGCATTTGGTGGCTCTAATTTGTTGTATAGATTTATATACTCATCACACTTTGTGAATAAATTTTTGTTTACAATAAAAACATGGGGAAAATTTTCATTCATTATCTTGATGAATTTTGGTTGTGACACATGAGGAAGGTTCTAAAAATTTAGTTCCTCCTTACACTTATTTCACATTAAATTATGGGTATAGAATGCATAAAGTAGTATTTAAGGTTATTTCATTCCATCTTGTCCTAAAAATTGGGTCAAAGGTGGATAAATGTATAAATTTATCTTAATAATGCAAGCAATTGATGCAAAGTTAGTTGTTCTTTATTTTTCTTTCCTAGTGTTACCATTTATTGTACACTTGTCACCATTTATCCAATTAGATTTTGTATTGTATAAAGTGCCCCTTTGGTACCCATAAGCTTTGTGCCATGCATTCTAACATATATCCATCCCATAAAATTTAATTTAACGTAACTCCATATATTCCTCACACACATTAAAGATGTTATTTGTTGTTAATGCATTTAACATAACTTTATTTCTCACCTCTTCATTCAGATCTCTAATTTTGTGCTATAAAACTTTGACTAAAGCAATAAGAAATTTGTAAAGATAGTATGATTTAAAATAATGATATTCTACATTTTACACTTCATCTAAAAACATTAGCCATTTTTTATCCTCATCAATTTTTCTATATGATGAATTAGTTAGAGTGGCATTTAGTTTTTAATGTTTTTGAGCATTATAGGGTTTTTTTATTACTTTTTTGGAATGATTGTAATTAGTGGCATAAAAATAAATTGGATATAAAAAATGAGGTTGTCACATTTATGTTGCATCCCACATGTTGACGTCAACCTCTTTTTTTACTTATTTGAATCTAACATCCATAGGAGAACCATCTATGTTGGCCAATTTTCATGCAGGCCATTGTATGACAAACCCTTCAGATAGGAGGCATCCTTTGCAATAAGTGTTGAATACTCTATCTATATACACACAAAAGGTATTGACATAAAATCCTTTAAATTTTACCATATCTCCTTCAAGTACAATTTTAATATTTCCCTCTGTAATATATTTGCTTACAAATCAGCAAAAATGGATCAATTTGACACCAACACCTATGAACTTCAACTTGTGTTCACCACCATGTATAAGGGATGGATCATTTGACTGATGATTCTCTTTATCCATTAGGTCACTTTATGTTTCATGAAAATCTAATCTTTAAACTATTCGTGCTATTAATTTCTTGGTTTGTAGCAGGTTTGATCACTCAAAACAATAATTTACCACATTTTTTACCTTACCCCAAAATTCAAGGGTTTTAATCTCTCTTCATAAATTCTACCATCTTCTAGAACATGATTTATGAACCCTTGGGCTATGTCATCATTCTTGAAATAAAATTTGTCTTTGAGAACCATAATATTTTTAATAAAATAAGTTATATCTTTAGATAGTATATCGATGGTGCTTTTAGTGTCATCACTGCAATCTCTCTCTTGTTCCATGATATTATTATCATCCTTTGAGTCACTATATACGTGATCACTATGAATTGGTCGAATTAATGACTCTATATGCTTTAACAATTGCCTCTCTTCCCATGCAATGCAGTATCCTTTATTGTTGACATCTACCAAAATTTAAAATTAATTAGTTGAAAAGGGTAATTGTACTTTTCCATCCAATACCATGTTAACATTAATAACAACAAATCCTCTTTTCACATCTCTACAATGTATTATCCTCCTACTTGGATACACTTTTTCCTTTTCTAACTTTATGCCTTTTTAAAATAAATCCACCTCGTTATCCTCTCAAAATGCAAGAGACATTGATGTTATAATACAAAAAATAAATGATGTGAGATAAAAATAAATCTATAAAACCATGTTACATCATAAAGAAGTTAAAAAATAAATATCAATGTGAGATAAAAATGAATATGTAAATTGTATCAATATAAATGTAATACAGTGTTTGATTTCACTTATTATCCATATAATATATATTATATAATATTTTATATTATTAATCAATCAAAGTGCTTGATTTCACTAATTATTATAATAGTTATAAAGCTTGGCATGAAAAATTGTTAGAATATTCTTTAAGGTGTTATTATATTATTTTACAAATACTTGTTCACGATTAGATCAAAATATTATTGCTAATTTAGTTGTGTTGAAATGCATTAAAAAATAATATAAATCAAATCTTAAACAAAAAATTCCCTGCCAACATTATCCATGATTTTTCTGCTCTAGCCAATGAGAACCTTTGATAAGACATATCAATAACGATTCTAAAGTTTAACACATAAAAATTAAACAATATTACCCTACATGTTCTCATAGAATATTCTATTTATATGAATATAACAATTACAATTATTTAATTATTTAATAAATTTAAAGCCTTATTCAAGTCTTCACCAAGTTTAATTTTTTTTATCAAGTCACATCATTTATTTTTCATAATCTTTAAAAATATTAATATCAATTCACAAAGTACTTCCTCTACATAATAACCTTGCATGAATCCATGTGCCATGCCAATTTATAAGTTCATTGATTATATTTAACAAAATTGACTTTTAATGATTGCATTGAGTCACCAAATTTTATGTCAAATCTTAACAATTCCATAAATATAAATTTATCTTTGCTTTCATGCTACATAATCATATTTTAATTATTATATTTAAAATAGTTAAAATATTTTTGGGAGGCAAATGATACATATTGCCAATTTTATGAGTAATGATTATTCATGAAGTTGGCTCTGAAATCCCTATAAGAAAATTAATCATCTAATTAAATTGTTGATAGCAACATTCAATTATTTAAATGATTAAATTGTTTACATGTATTAATTAGTTTATATCATCACATATAAGTGTGATTTTATATATTTTTAAATGTTATTATTCATTAAATCCTTGTATCTTGAGACAAATTATTTTTAATTTTATCAGTCTATAATATATATAAACTGTAGATAATATATATTTCAATTTGACATTTAATTCATGTAAAATAAATTGCATTAAATATCCATAGATGATAGTATAAAATTTTATTGGGAGCATATTTTAAAACAATTTCGATTAAATGTTAAGAATAAATATTATGTGTGACATTACTCAGGGCAGGTGTGTATTTCATTTCATGATGCATGTCAATGTGTGACAAATTTGGCATTATACCAAAGAGGGGATGACTGTGTGGTGTGATATCTCATTTGTGCCTAGATGTTTGTCAATCTTTTACTTTCGGTATAATTGAATTTTTGTTCCATTCTCATTGCATCATCTTTTGGCTTAAAATGGAGATTTTTTTCAATAAATATTTGATGTTGGCTATTATGAATCCTCTCCTTTGAATTAAATCATCCCATAGGGAATCATATTTTAGGTCTATAAATAATTAATTTTTTGACCAAGTGTGCCCGATAATGCCAATCATTGGCAAGTGTTCAATGGAGACAACCAAATCATCGCCTTTCCAGAACAAAAAGATAGCTTCAAACAGCTTCACTTCGAAGGCAGTAAGCTCCAAAACATGAATCAGCTCCCAAAATGAATTCAGAAGCAGGTGAAGAATTCCTACAGCTAAAAGGGAATAAAATTCCTAAAGGACTAGATTCTCTTGAGAAACTATTTGACAAGCATGAGAGGTTCATCAAATAGCATTAAATGGTTTCAAGCTCCTCCTAGGGGTTTGATAAGATAAATTCGGGTACCAAGGAAAATCCCAAGATGGTGAACATTGGGAAGTGTTGTACTCTAGAGGAGAAACTCAAATTTAATGACCTGCTTCACCATTACATGGATGTTTTGGCGTACACTTATGATGATCTGAAGTTGCTCAGGCTTGAGGAAATTCACCATGAAATTCCTCTCAAGGATGATTCATTTCCTTACAAGTAGAAATCTTGGTAGTATAATCCAAAGATATCAAGTATTATTCTATCTGAGATACAAAAAATGCTAAACACTAGAATAATTTTCCCAGTTCATCATTCCACATGGATTGCCTACATAGTTCCTATAAGGAAAAAGAATGGTGAAATTTGGCTCTGCATGGATTTTAGGAATTTGAATCAATCATCCCTAAAGGATAATTACCCGCTGCCCATCATGGATCAAGTCCTTTAGATAGTGACCGGTTCAGAGATATTATCAATGCTAGATGGCTTCTCAGGGTACAATCAAGTGGAAGTTAGTGAAGTAGACCAACATAAGACTGCCTTCACAATAGCTTCGGGCACCTTTGCATATCAAAGAATGCCATTTAGTCTGATAAATGCTGGCACCACTTTTTAGAGAGCAATGGACATTGATTTTAGAGATGAAATGGTTAAGTTAATTGTGGTATACCTTGATGATTAAATAGTCTTTTCTAAGCATTGTCTTGATCATGTGCCCATTTGCAACAAGTGCTGGAATGATGTCACCAGAATGGCATTTCTATAAACCCCAAGAAATCTATTTTTGGAGTAATATAAGGGAAACTTCTCAGACACATAGTATCTTGAGAAGGCATAAATATTGACTCAGAGAGAGTCAAATCCATTAAGGAGGTTACTCTACCCACAAGTAAGCCTACAGTTCATTCTTTCTTCAGAAAGGTGAATTTTTTATGAAGATTCATTCATGAGTTTGCTGAGAAGACTCACCACATTATGGACATGATGAAGGGAAAGACCACTTTTAGATGGACTAATGAAGGCAAGTCAGCATTTCAAGACATAAAGATAGCTATGGCCCATGCCCCAACTTTGGTTTGTCCAGATTACACCAAAGAGTTCACCATATATAGTTATGCTTCTGAACACATGATTTTAGCAATTCTGGTTCAACAAAATAAAGAAGGTATGGAATATCCCATTTATTTCATGAGCTGCCCTCTCAAAGCTCATGAGTTGAAGTAATAAAACATAGATAAGCATGCTTATGCAATGGTGAAGGCAGTAAAGTAGTTTTGCTTCTACATCCTGGATTCACACACTACTATCTTAGTTATTGACACCACAGTCAAATCCATATTAAATCAGTAGGAGTTTGGGATGAAAAGAGGAAATTGGATTGCAAATATCTAGGAGTTTGATCTAGTCATCAAACCAATGAAGCTGGTGCATGGAAAAGGCCTATGCCAATTGATTGTTGATAATAAGCCAGAACAAACAGAGCATGAAGAATCTGAAGAAGAAGACACACCAACAGTCCTCTTTATCTCCACCATGAATGAGTGGTATTCAGGTATTGCTCATTTCCTTACTTATGGTGAGTGTCTTTCTCACCTATCTTATAAAGAAAAGAGGACTATCAAGTTGAGAGCTACCAATTTTGTCCTCTGGGACAACAACCTGTACAAGAGGAGCCTTGATGGAGTGTTCCTTTGCTACGTGGACAAGGAACAACAGAACCAACTTTTTAAGTCCTTTAATAATGTGGCCTATGGAGGACATTTTTTTTATCTTGTAACTTCCTAAAAGATTCTACGAGCCTGGTATTATTGGCCTACTCTTTTTCAAGATGCATATAAGTGGGTAAGGAAATGTGAACTATGCCAGCAGTTGTTTGGAAGACCCAAGTTGGCTGCCCTACCTCTCAATGCAGTGGTGATAGAAGAACCATTTTAGCAATGGGGAATTGATTTCATTGGTGCTATAAACCTGTCTTCAAGTGGTGGACATGATTATGTCCTCATAACCATAGACTACTTCACCAAGTGGGTGGAAGCTATCCCAACCAAGCATGCTACTTCAGAAGTAGTGTGCAATTTCCTCAAGGAGAATATAATTCTAGGTTTGGAGTACCAACCAAGATTTCATAGATAACGCAGCTTGTTTCAATTCCCAGGAGATTACTTAGTTCTATTTTTACTATGGAATCACCCTCTCTCACTCTTCTGATTACTTTCCACAAGGGAATGGACAAGCTAAATCAAGTAACAAGAACCTGATGACTATCATCAAGAAGTTGGTGGATGACAACCAAAGGACATGGCATAAAACATTGGTTTTTGCTTTGTGGGTAGATCGAATTACACCAAAAAGGGAAATTGGTATGTCTCATTTCCAACTTCTTTATGGGCTCAATGCTATGATACCAATCACCTTGGAATTTCCAGCATTAAAATTGGCTAAGGCAATTGAAGATCAGACATATGAAAGCTCTATTGATAAGAGGATCATGTACCTAACTGAGCTATATGAGTAGAGAACTATGGTGGTGGACCGAATTGCTACCCATCAAAGTCTGGTGAAAAATCTCTTTGACCAAAAGGCAAAAAACTGTGATTTCCAGGTTAGAGATCAAGTCTTGTTGTGGGACAAAAGGAGAGAACCAAAGGGGATGCATCGGAAGTTTGACTCCCTTTGGAGGGGCCCATTTATTATCCATCAGCTCAATCATGAAAATAGTTTCCTGCTGAAGTATCAAGATGGCATGCTCTTTTCTTTGCCTCACAATGGGCAGCATCTGAAGCACTTCAATTCTTGAAGTATCAGATAAGTTCACCTGTACATATGTATATTTGTATAGTCTTTGTTTTTATTTTGTGTTGTTCATTTTCATTTTTTTTGGAGAATTTCTTCTAGGGTAGCATGACTCCATAGCCCAATGGCATACTTCAAGGCACTGGAGATTCTGGTTTCTACTCCCCTCAGTTGTTCAAAGTTTTCAACTAAAGGAAGTTCCCCAACTAGAGCTAGCTGTTGTCCCCAATAATGTCAGCTCGTTTTTGGGACAACATATGAACTATTCTAGTTCAACAGACCAAGATCCTTTCTTCCATTTTAAGAAATTGTTTTGAGCATTCAAATTCTTCATTATTCAAGATTTTTTAGATTTCTACGAACTCTATAGGCTAAGTTCTATGGACTCATTTCTATGAACTCATTTATATAGACTCTATAGGTTCGTTTCTATAGACTCTACAAATTCAAATCTATGGACTCTATAGGAAAGAAACAAGCTCTCAACACTTAAGAATTTTTCAAGGTTGGTTCACCACTTCAGTTCAAAGGTTCAAAAGTTCAATGTGGTTTGGTTCAAAGCGTTTGGTTTAACGCGATTTGATTCAAAGCATTTGGTTCAATCAGTTGGTTCAATTGGTCGGTTCAAAGGAGTACCCTAAAGCCTAAAAGACAAAATACCATTACAGAGGGTAGTAAGCCAAAGTGGCAAAACATGCCACATGTCTCGTTATAACTCAACGGAGCCTACCAAGTGTCTACATCCATGTTTCAAGCTTATTATAATTTTCAAAGCTTCTTTCAATAAGATTCTCTCAGAAGTCTACGGAAGCTGCCAAGTGGCAACTTGGAAGATTTTAATATGTTTTTCTAAATGTAGCAGAATGTGCCACATGTCCCTTGTAAAGCTTGGCGGAACCCACCAAGTGTCAACGTCCATAGTTTTTTCCTTTTGTGTCATTATTGAGTAAGGACTATGGTGGGCCCTAGGTGAGTTGGTAAAGTAAGTGGAGCGTGCCAAGTGTCATCATCCACGTGAATCCAAATGAGTACCAAATGTCTCTATAGTGTTTTTAAAAGCTCAGCAGAAGCTACCACGTGTCATCTTACACAAGACTCTCAAAAGGTATCTAAAGCTTCTATAAGTTAAGTGAAACATGCCATGTGTCCCATTTTAACTCAATGGAGTGTGACAAGTGTCTGCATCTACATTCACTTTTTGAAGCTGCCCAAGCAAGAAGTATTGTGGGTCCCTTTTTTTGTAAGTTGATAAAGTTTCAAAGCAGTGGACTGTGACAGATGTCAAAGGTGGAGCATTCCCAATACAAAGACAACCTCGAGCAAAGAAAGAAGCAGCAATGGATGAATCCAAAGGTAGGTTTAAAGAAGTGATTGAATAGGGAAGCGATGAATGTTCACAAGTTCAATATGGTTCAAACAAAGTAATGACCAATGACATCCCCATGGACATCAAATTTAAGGTGATGAGATATCTGTTAAAATTTAAATACAGCACAGACCTTGTGATCAAATTCAGTGACTAGCCAAAGAGATAGCCCGAGAGCTCAAATCACACAGAAAAGGATGAAATACACCAAGGAAAGGTGGAATGATGGAGAAAGATCAGAAATATCCATGCATGGGATATGTTTCTAGAAGGTGAAGCAGTCCACCAGGTGGACATTGGAGAGTGCAAATATTCAATGATTCAGCCTATTTTTATGCATTGAGTAAAATGAATGAACAACTATGCACACATCAGGAAACACATCAGGTGGCCCATATTTAAGACCGATGCTCGATTCCAACATACCCCATGGATAGAATTTAAAATGCATTGAAGGCATTGAATGCATCGTAGGCCATTTTTGTGAAACAAAGCACCCAAGTCTTTCTTGGAGCACTATATATTGGACTCTCTCTTATTATTTAGGGAGATCTCTCTGTTATCAAAAACAAAACTCTACCCAAATTGAAAGGCATTATTGAGAATTTAAGCTCAGATTCTTGATCATATTTCATTATTTGAATAAGAAAACAAGTGACTTTTCAGACTTTGTGCTGGAATAGCTTGGTTGTTGGGAAAATTGTTCTTATGTCTATTTCCTTAATACATTTTTCTGTCAATTTAATTAAATAAGTAGAATTAGTGAAAGTAATCAGGAAGGTGTCCTAAAGCTGGCTGTGGAGAGATTTTGTGCTACCACAATTGTCTTTAGTTTGTCTATTTTCTGTTTCTATGTAAAGGATCTTGGGATGACTTTGTGCCCTCATTGTCCTTTGTATTTCACTTTTTGGCAGTTGAGGTGGAGACTTTGTGCTACATTTCATCCTACTATGTTACTATGCCCTGTTATAGTTACTTGTCACGACCCAAAAGGTTCATGTTGTCTACTGAATAGCACTTCTGAAAGAAGAGGAGTGCCTTCTGTCATTTCATCAGGATTTCTACTTTGATTTGTGAACATCATCTTTGAAAAAAGAGAGATGGATGGTGTTATCCTACCCTTGAGTGTTATTTGCAGCTTATTTATAGTATATATATATATATATATATATATATATATATATATATATATATATATCATCTTTGAAAAAAGAGAGATGGATGGTGTTATCCTACCCTTGAGTGTTATTTGCATCTTATTTATAGTATATATATATATATATATATATATATATATATATATATATATATATATATATATATATATATATATATATATATATATATATATATATATATTACCTTATAGTTATAGGGAACCTCCCCTTGATGAGAAGAGAGATTTTTCCACCTCTGATGTGGTAAACCTACACATTTTTTTGACCAATCTCCCTATGCTATGGTTGAAGAGACCTATTTTACTCATCAGTTATCTGATTGACAAAATATTCACCTAAAAATATGTACATTTTCAAAACTACCTTCAAACCGTCTAAAAAATTTAAAATTTTGACTTTCGTAAAACTAGGTCATGTTTAAAACCACTCTATTGATTTTGACACCTTATTAATGTAATGGTGTTGTCCATTTATCATTTGGAGATCCTAGAGCTATAAATCTATATAAATTTTCTATAAATCCCACTAAACACTTGAAAATTGAAATCAATGAAAAACACTTGAATAAGCTGGATTTCTATATCTCAGAACATAAACAATAAAATTTGTCTAATAGAAAAGATCGGATAACATGTTGGAGTGGGCCACAATTGAAGCTCAGTTTAGATAGGATTAAATGCACAAAGCTTAACTTGTATGGAGTAGTAAAATAAATAATAAATAACTCAAATGGATGAATCTTGCCTTCACAATAAATAAATTGTATTAGAAGCATTAGCCACCCAAATAAGATGCTACATTATCTAGGTAAAAATAAACATGTCCTCACATCCTCATGAATGTGATATTATATTTCACAATGGCCTTTATTAATCACAAAGGTGACACCTAATAAAGCTAATTGAACATGTGTAAATAAAAACCATTAAATGGAATAAAACTTACACTAACACATAATAGATACTTTATATAATCATATTATCTCCTAACATAGAACTAATTATATATCTCTTTGTGCGTGTGCACGCTTTCCAAGCATAGTGATGGTAGGGTCTTTAAATCTGAAAATAAAAACTATTTTTTCTTATGTAGCATCTTATTTTGGTGGGTATAAATAATAAATATACACAAAAACTAAATTCAATCATTCAAAGTAACCATAATCAATTTTAAAAATATACAATCCTAATACTTTTACTAAATGTTTTCACATAAACATGTTAAAGACAAAAACCAAATTTTTTTCCATCAATAATGCTTCTGTAGTAAGTTACATGTAGATTTAAATTTCTTTAACTCACATTAATGTATCAAATATAACCAAAACATAGAATTATAATCAAACCTAACTACCCTAATACTAATGTATTCTACAAAATACATTGAGGTCTTCTTATTTTATGCATTACTTAATATCTGATTAACAATTATCAATGTAGAAAGAATATCAATTTAAGCTTTGAGATAGAATGAAGAATAAAATTAGTATATAATGTGTTAAACCTAGATAATTTCAGATAATAAAGTGTTAAGAAACCTATGTATTACCTAGACTCAGTGCTAGTTAAATACCTCATCAAATAGTTTAATCAACCCACAAGATAAAAATAGGTTCCACTGGAATCACATAGCTAAATTCCATTATTATCTATGATAAATTTAGATTAGTATAACACAAATAAACACATTTTATTATTAAATAAATAATAGATTGTATGAATATATAGCAACTTAAACTCCTAAAAATAAGCAGTCATAGCTTATAAGGACTATTTTATATAATTTGGACTTATCAACAATCCAAATTTTCAAAAATTATCAGAAACAAATTCAACTATATCTAGATTAAATTGGACTATATTGAGATTATGTTGGACTTATTACAAATAACTCATAACTATATAATGTATTTGTGATAAGTCCAAATTATTTAAAATGATCATAAATAATTTATTTATTAGTAGTTGAAAATTGTCATACATAAATTGGACTTCATCAAGAATTACATGGACTTATAACAAATAAATCACATCTATATTATATATTTTCAATAAGTCCAAATTATGTGACCATTCAAACTGGGTCACAAATCCTGCATTTATATATATTATAAGACTTGGCAATATATTTCTTAAGGAAAAATAATTCATACATCTATCACATGCTCAACTGATATGTGATTTAGAACACCTAGGATGACTAAGATGCCATGTGTTATTGATTGATTGGATCATGAACTATTTAATTAATCTTATTTGAGAGACATCCTTTTGACCATCAAATTTTAGCTTATATTTATGTCGAGCTACCAAGATTATGACATGTGTTTCAATCTCAGGTGGTCACATTGTTTGGGACTTTTGTTCGGATTAGTCATCGTTCCACACAGGTGAGTCACCGAGATTGTGCCATGTGGCACAGTCTCAGGTGCCACATGAAAATTAGAAAAACATTTATTGATCCACAAATGACAAAGAATAAATATTGATACAAAAGTGGGACATTTTGAGGCATAAACCCTGAAGACCTTTTTGCATAAATGGGGATGTTGAATCGTATTTTGTAAAAAATAAAAAATACAGTGTACTAAATTCTCATATGTACAAATAATGAACATCTTTTACTGAATAGAACTTTGAAGGATGTAAAAATATGAATTGGATGTTCTAATAGTCAAATGATATTAAATAGATGCATAATTACAAAAATACTGAATTGTCATAGTAAAAAATACAAAAATCAAATGTAGAAGTGTATTTTCCAGGACCCAAAAGGCGAAGTGCCACTAGAAATAAATATAAATAAATAAAATAATAAAACATTATACATTATCAAAAATGGACTAAATTATGAAATAAAAAATTCTTATTTATCATTCCAAAATTAAGGAAACACCATTTCTAATTTCACAATCCTTTTATCACTATTTTTATTAGTGCCTAGTGGGATGATGTATTCAAATAGTCTATTACAATGCCTTTCAAAAAATTAGTGAGAAGAAGTGTATGACCTGTCCACTTTTTATTTGGTTTCCAAGCATATATGAGTATGTATGTATGGTAAATATGTGTCAGTTGGGTTTGGCTTCATTTTCTTGTCCAAGTAGCCTGAATAAATTTTTTGCTTCTTCTGCATCTTTTTTCCCTACATGAACTAAGATGAACCAAGCTACAATGACCCTTCATTATATATCCCCATTTTTTTAGTATCTCCATATTGATTTTAGCTCTAGCAACCCATACATTTTAGACCACTCTTGTAAAATCATTAGGTATGACAAATAACATAACTCCAACTTTCACATCTTAAGACAGATCAAATGCAATTCTTGTTCTTTTACTTCTTTGACCAACATATGTATCTATAGATGCCACTCTAAAAGCTAGGGTGTTATCATGAACCATTTTTTGTGAAAATATCTATCTATGGTTACGTCATGATGAGTTCTAGCCCAAAACTCTCCTGTGCACTCAACTTCAGAAAGGAAAATGTATTTTTTCATTATGTCATGTATGTTTTGGAAGTAATATGCTAGATCCTTCCACTTACTATTTCTGATCAAACTAGATTCATTGAGTTATTTTACATACTTATTCCACTTATATTTAATTTCTTTTTGACTCTTTTTTCTACTTATATCTGATTCTTTAGCAACAATGGAGTCTTGAGACATTTCTCTATTTTTCAAGTCTTTGAAATATATTTTTGTTGGATTTCCTTCTGGATCATTTGGCTCACTATTTTATTTCATTCCCCATAATGTAATTGGGGGAACCAATTTATATCTCTTAGAGAATTTTTTCAATGCATAATGGGATGACTTTTCTCTATGCATAAAAGAATGTATTGACCTTTTGTCAAGCCTACTATTTGATTTCTTCCCTTTAGTTGGCAACTATTGACATACTCTTTGAAATACACTACCTCATCAATTAAATATGGAATGAAGATTATTGTGTTTTCACATGTCATATAAGTTTCCATCATCTTTGCCACACTCCATACATATTTCTTCTTATACATTTATACAGGGTTCCAATCTATCATCGATGTCCTCATGGGTATGTCCTATAGGTAGAAATCTAACCTTGACATTGAAAAAAACACTTTTGTAGACAAGGAGAGATAAATATTTCAACACATACATGTACAAAAAGAAATGATTCTATGAATTTGTAAATGTAAAATTAGTTATATATAAAGTTAAACATGTTTCAAATATAATTATGGATGGAAGTACCTATTCTTATTATCCCCATAATAGTTATCTAGTTGTAAGTATATCCTAGAAGAAAGTTTTTTGAAGGCACCGATTGATTTTTATTCCTCTCTATACTTCTTGCATTCAAGGTAGCAGTTGTTAGACAAAAGTGAATCATACAATGGATGTTTTGAAGACAGAGGTTTATATAGTAAAGATACATAATTATCTGAAACTATTGTTTCCATATCCTTGAAGAACTTGTTCAATGAGGTGATAGTAAAATTAGACCCTCCAAGAATGTATGCTTAAAAAGATTCCCATATCCACCTACACCATGACCATGTGTTATAATCTCTTCCATTGACAACTTTAGTATTATGTCGGTAACTGCATTGATTTTTGTCATTTTCCTCAACACAAATATTTTTTGACTTTCCCCCTTGTCATGAATGACATTGAGGTATTACTTAAGGTATTTCTTTGGAATTCATTTATGTGTGTAATAAATTTGTCTTGCATAAAGTATTTAGTTTGAGTGCATCACAAATTATTGATTGATATGCTCTTCCTAATCTCTAGAGAGGGACCTAGAGCATTTTTGTTGAGTCAACAAGATGCATGTTTTGCACCTAGTAAAGTCATCGGATGTGGCAATGGTCACATCATGAAAATTAGTTCTCCATATGTTATTGAATTTTGGCTAGGATATTGGCTCATATCCCATATCTGCTTATTTTGCATTGATGTGGCACCTCATAAATTATTAAGTGAAATTTGTTGGAAGATGTCAAAAACTTTCTAGTGAGCCATCTATATCTACCTACTATGTTAGTCATGGAAAAACACATGCAAAATCATCCACCAATTGGTCCAACAAATACTTACCTACCATTGTCTTCTTTTATGGATTTTGTCAAAATATCCCTACATGGAATGATTTTTTCCCCCATTTTTGTGACAATTTTAAATCTCAAAAAGGTTACTTCTCTTCAATCCATATAGTTTAAGCCAAGCTTTCAAACAGATCTTTGTACCCTGAAAATCAATGCTAGTTTTTTTTTAATTTTTTCTAAAATAAAATTATAGAAAGGGAATCTAAGACATATTACCTCCTATCTATTGTGGTGAAATCAATCAACTTCATCTTTTTATATTTTAGAATCTCAAATGACAATCCTTCCTAAAAACATTTTTTGGTACAACATTTATCTGCATACATTTTTGTAATTTCCCTATCTATGATTTCATCAAATTCCATGTGGTTGAGTGAATTATTTGGATAACTTATTTTTAAGCTCAAGTATTTGTAGGAATGATATAATTTTTTTTGAAGCCTTTATGTTATGAATGCCAAGTAAGGAGTGACTTCATTATCCACTACATCCTAAAAGTTTCCAATTTATTTCTAATTTGGTGTCATGTATGGTAAATTGATTAATCTAAAAGTCTTAGTGTCCACTATTTTTTTGGAAGGCCATCTAATGATATATGTTTCAATTGCCTCTATACTGCCAATCTCACAATGTTGTATAACATGCCTTATGTAAATTCCCAATCTATTTTCTAATATTGGGATAGGAATGTAACCAAAAATATCCCATGGTTGTGCAAATTCAATATAACCAAAAGTAGTTTTTTCATCATTTACAAGAGCTATACATTTGTGCAACAAATGTACCTTTTTCCCAAAATTTTTTTTTCTTAGTCTTTGAAATGTGGTAGGATCAACAATATATCAAACAAATGAATCCAAGAAAGGATTTTCTTAATGTAATCCTTGTATATGCAGAACTGGACTCAAATTATTTTGACTTTGTTCCTTGTCATTGTTTATATAAAAATTGTTTAAGACATGTTGCTTCATTCTTGTGCTCCATATAGTAAAAGTATCAATTACATCCCCCAAATTATCGATAAAAGCCATAAGAAATAGAGGTGGTAGATTTGGATAAAAAGTGTTAGTCACATTAACTCTTACACATCCAATATGTATTTCCTCATTGTGACATGTGGAAGTGAGATTTATGGGCTCCATAAATTCAAAATCTGGTCTTGCCACTTTGTGTATTCTTCCTTCACCAACGACCTTACCATTATCTATGAGAGAAACATATTCTCCACATTGGAAAGCAAATTACCTATGATTTCTTGGCCTCCATATTTGTAAAATACATGAGAAGAGTCGTTATTTAGGTTATTTATAAAATCATTCCAATTTGTACCTATATGTAGGAGATAAAGCTATATTTATATCATAACATAAGCATGGAGATATGTTAGAACCTAAAAGTGTTAAAAAGGTAATGTATAACATTCTTTTAATGACATGATTTATGTCCATCCAAAATAATAATAAATTTTAATATCATATATTGCATTATTCAATTGTTGCTTCATCCTAATTTGAAGGGATCTCCTAGGAGATACATTTCAAACACACATCATAATGGAATATCTACGTAGAGAAAAATAGATAATTAAGTTAATATTCAACCATGTATTTTATTACAATAAAAAATCATAATGATAAATGGGGGTTTTGACTAAAATTGAGGAAAATGAATAGCTTCTTATATTTTGGGATCCTATATTTGAATTTAACCTCTATTGTGGACCCAAAAGTTTAAAGGTATCTCTTTAGAGATACCTTTCAAATATACATAAGGGTACCCTTCAAGGTTTGAAGATAGTAATAGGTGATAAATTGAAGGGCCTTTTAATACCTTCAAGGGTACCTATGACCTTAAGCTTAAGACTTCATTTTTCAATATTCAAGGACATGTGGAATGGACCTGCGAACCTGTGACATTTCAACACTTGAAAAATATTTCAAGTTCATCAAGTGAGAAACTCTCCATGATTATTCGAAGTGTCTGCCTTTGGTGTGACTTTAAAATTCTTGTTAAAATTGGGGCCCACTTCCATAGGCCAATGGCACACATTTTATTTAAATAAGAATTCCCTTGTTTCTTAAGGAGTGTTTTGATGACACAGGTCATCACCGAAAGGGACTGAGACTTCAAGTTTACAACCATGCTCACTTATGCGCTCAATCACTGAGAGTCCATGATGAACCCAAACAATGGATTAAAGCTTGTGGCCATGTATTTTATTCTCTCTCAATAGGATACCTATGGTCTGGGAGTGGGTATCCAGGTCATTCTTCAACTACTAGATTTCTTGGTCCTTGGTTGAGGACTTTTGTTCCATTTGTGGTTACATTTATTGATGTGCACTTGTAGAGTCCATGAGGCTCTTATGGGTATGCATAATACAAATTATTAAATGCATTTCATAAATTAGTTCAAAATGCAAAATAAAATTGTTTTTACTTTTCTAAAGAAAGGAGATTAAGGCGCAATCTGGTAAAAATAGTACATCAATCTAAAATTATGTCCAAGAAAGTGGTAGTGAAAAGACAAGTATGACAAAAGGACTGTTAATGGTCATGCAAGACCATTAATGGCATGGTGTTGTAAAATATTGCATCTTGTTGATGGTATATTATGTTGGAATGTGATAGAATATGGGGTAATTTTAAGATTTATGAGATAAAAAAGGTCACCATCAAATCCAAAATATTAAGGATGAGGAAGAACAATCATGCAAGGGTGGGCAGTGCATTTAAAGAGGTTGGCAAGAGCAAATTAGATACCAAAAAAATTAAAAAACAATAAAAAAAAGTAGAGGAACAATGCAAAAATATTACTAACTTTGTTGAAGAAGAATATTTTACTATTTGCTCTCAATATACTCCTATGTAAAAAAAAAATTGAAACATAGATTTTAGTAGAATGAATCAATCAAACAACATAGATTACAGGTGTTGTCATGGATAGGAGAAATTTGTTGATCTAGCTCACAAATGTAGAGAAGAAAGAAATGGGGATTGCTTTAGGTCTTCAACAAACCAAATTCAATGACCTAGATCCCTTGGACTTTATGAAAATGACTAAAGTTATTCTCTTCGCCATATCAACATAACTAGGTGAACAAACAAGAACTCTTGCACATTAACATTTGCTTTAGGGTTTTAATGCAGAGAGTCTAATCAAGTTACCTAAATTTAGGATACTAGATGTGGTCATGCATACCTTGTTAAGTAGATAAAATGAAGGGGATATTCATTTCTCTAGAGATATCATCATTTGGATCAATGTGAAGAACATGGAAAGAGTTACAAGCTTTCCAAATCATGGAAAATTGTTATTATGATACAAGTCCACCACATTGCTAATTCATGCATATGTTTAAGAAAAGTTTCCCATTAGGGTAGGTAAATGAACCCCAATTGACTCCATTCAGGATTTTTTAATGTTTATTCTAATAGAGTGTATTACAAAGAGGTTTTGGTAGATAGTGAAGCAGGCCAAGCAGGAACAAAGGAGTAACTGACATTATGTATCACATGATACAATAGAACGAGAACTTCAATTGGATCAAGTTTTCCACATCTGAGCTTACATCCAATATCAAGAATGTACTCTAAAATAGCTCAAAAAAATTCCAATATCAATTTTTGGTTTTGCTATTATGATTCACATAATGAAAGTCCCCACTACTCCAAGTTAATGTTATTATGGACTTTTGGCCTACTACTACCCTTGTGGGCATCACTTGGAGTAAGATAGGGAAATATTATGAGGAATTGGGGTGGTTTAACACATTGAGACTTGAGGTTCTCAATTTTATCAGGTCACACCCTTGAATTACATAAGATGTCATGCAATATTTGGGGTAGCATGCATTAGTAACCAAGTTGTATAATGGTATTCAAGTCAAGGTTCATGAGTTGGCCATGCCAAATATTGATCTAAATCCCTTTTTCATCACAATGTTTAAAACATAATATAAAGTATGAAGGTAGAAATCCCTACTCTTAAAACAAGGCCAACAAGATCTAGAAAAATTGTAGCTAGCTATGCGTCCACAAGTCCCACCACAATAGTCCACAACTCCTCCATTTTAAGAAAAATGAAAACTAAAGGGATTTGTGTAGAGAACCTCACCACCAACAACCAAAAAGGGATAAATGAAATTCAAGTCATGGTTAGACAACCCACATGTGCCAGGGATAACTTTGGAGTATGATCTTGCAATGTTTTTCATTGATTAACATGATCTTATTCAATTCATGATCGAAGACATTAGTCAAAAGGTATATGATGAGGAGGAAAAGGATTTTTTTTTATAGAAAGTGGTGCACACTTTCCATGTGTAAAATAAGGTAATCACTGACCATCTAGTTGACATTACGCAACCCCCTCCCACTATTATTATGGATATTGTAGGTTAGGAAGAAGCTTAGTGTGAACTTGTGGAAACTTTTTTCAAAAAATATCCAAAATATGGTTCATCATCTACATAGTTTTTATATCTACCAGATGAAGGGATCTTGGTATGGCCACTAATGCGCAAAAAATGTAGCCATCATCAAGAAAGTCATTCAACCACTGTACTCTAAAATTTGGTATCTTTCAAAGATCCACCCATAATAAGTAGTGTCCATAAAGTGAATTCTAGGTATATGATGAGACATAAGGATACGCTTGTCTTGCTAGCTTAGTTGAGAAATATTTTTGTGCACAAAGGTTTCACAGTTATCAAATCCAAATATTTAGAACACTTATACTATGATATGGAAAGAGATGATATGTATGTAATGGAGGGATCCCCATATACCACTATATAAATGACATCCACTTTGATTGTTTCCACTTCTATGGAAACATCTTTAGATGTCTCATAATTTCTATTGTCCAAGGAAATGGAAGGAGCAGATGTATTCCAAAATTCCATTATGAGAAAGGCTTCTGACTTAGATCATATGGTTTTTAAGTTGTGAAAGGATAAATTAGAAGCATAAAATCAAATTGATAAGGCTAGGCATCTCATCAATGCCTCTTGTCCTTCTCTAGTTGCACAAGTCCTTGGTGATCAAGTAATGTCTAAGGATAAACAACTAACTACATTGATAACTTAGCTAACAATGGATTGGGTGAGTGCGCATAAAATACACACTGAAGGGTAGGCTATCCATGATGATATGGAAGGAATTTGTTAACTTTTAGAGGAATATGTATAGGTCCTAGTTATAACTACACATCAAGAAAAGAATATTGTGAAAGGAATTTTTGATTAGAGGTAGCATATTGACAAATCTTTAGATTCTACTAAAATAGATTTCATAACAATAGATAAAGATAAAGTTGTATTGAATAATCAAATGGCTACTAGGAAAAAATTGAATGATGTATTTAAATAGGTTTTAGAAACCAAGGATATAATGATGAAAAAGCTCCAGGTCTGGCAGAATGAGATAATGCACAACACATTTACATAAATTTAAGTCTAAAGGACTGCATACAGGTTAGATGATATTGTGTTAGATATCCATCTTAAGTAATCAAATGCAAAAGACTTCCTTATCATCATAGAGGAACTATATGTGCACAATTTGATGGTCATTTATATTCCACTATGCATTTTAATTACCATGGTATGGGAAGAACTTGATAATTGGAATATGCTCAAGCATGAACTCATAAAGTTTGTACAACCTATTGCACATATCATAGATGAACCTAAGTTTATTCCACCACAAGAGCTCAAAAAAATTTTATAGAAGAGAAAGATGGATATAAATGTATAGTTTGGGTAGCCACAACCTACACAGTAGGTAAATGTGTAATTCAAGTTTTATATTTTAAGAACTATAAAGGGTGCTAGGCAAGTATGGAAAACTAGAAAACCTAGAGAGATTACTGCCACTTTTGTGAAAGGCTAATATTTTCCAACTTTATCCAAGATCAGAGTTTAGATTTTGTCTTGGGTTGAAACCAATAGTTTAAATCCATGAAACTATTGGACTGGAGTAGGGACATGTGCACAGGGTATCATTTTCTCATCTATATGATTTTTTATATGTCTTCAACCTTATTAGGCATGTGATAGATATAAGAATGCCATGTCTTGTTTCTTTTTGTAAGCCAAAAAGCTATAATGTAAAGAGATAGAACCATATAAAAATCTATATATAGTAGTATGATGTAAAGTAATAATTTTTTGATGTTATTGTTTTCCTAAGATTCTTTTACCTATGCGTGGTGTGTAATATTTACTCTATTTTTTTTAGCTTGCTTTATCTTGTATTATGTTGTTTATGATCTAGAATTCTTAATGCCATGTTAGTTTATCATTATATTTTCTATAGTGTATAAAATTACAAAGTGTTTAAATTCACTTCTGCTATTCTGATTCTTTTCCGCTTCCTCTTGTGCAAGCTATACCTATAATTTCTATGTTCTAGATCAAAAAAATATGGTAACATTCTTTCAACATGCACACGATTGGAATTTTATTTCAAGGTATGTCTGAGGAGATACATTGAAGGGATTTTTAATACCTTCACATGTATCATAATGCATGTTTGTAAGGTATTAGGTATCTCATAGGAGAGACTTTCAAACATGTGTTTATAGTACTTTAAATGGGTATCCTAGTAGATACATTGAACATACACATGATTGGAATTATTTAAAGATAATAGGGTCTTGTAATACCTTCAATGGTTTCTCTATGAATAAATTTATCTCTTAGGAGATACCTTCAAGGTAGCCATGAAGGTATTAAAATTCCCTTCAATGTATATTGTGTTTTTTTGTCTATTATTTTTTTATTTGATTGGTTAAAATTTAGGTTAAATGGATCCATTATAGACATGTAAAATCCAAAGGATAAAAAATGAGTAAAAGATGGACCTAGCAGCTAAATCCCCATGTCACCAAACTTATGCAAAGTATCACCCAAAAAACCTAAGACCAAACAAAAAGAGACAAAGCAAGCCCAACTATTATAAATCAGAATAAAAGACCAAATTATTGATCATGATACTATCATATTTTTTATTTCTTCCTCTGGTACAACTTGTCATAAACTAATCCTTATCTTATTCATGTGTTTTGTGTTTGAGGCTGATAAAATAGATCTCTACTTTTTCCTCTGCGAGATACCTATTGAAATCCTTCTTTCTACCACTCTGAGTTGATTTTTTTCCCTAGGGAGTGCATTTTGGATGATCCTTACCCAATTTAGAGGATCGGACATATGACCTAGGAGCCTTTATAAATTTTCAAACTCATTTACAATTTTGTTGCATAGATGTTTCTAGATGGAAATCTTCATGTGCAACTTTTGAAGTGAATTCATGATATCTATCTTGGCATTGAAATTAAGAACCCCTCTAGCTTTGGTAGTTAATGGAGGGATATATGTAAGACTCCCCATGTCTAGTTTGGCCTCATCTTGTATCATTTTAAAATAATCCCTAACATTCTATTCATCTAGTCCATGATCAAAAGCTAAATCTATGAAAATTCCTCATGCTTTAGTTTCTTCCTTCTCATTGGGGATATCAATCACCTCAATGATGAATTTGGACGACTACAATTCTCCTATGTTAACCAACAACAAAATTAGACCTTGGTGAATTAATTCTACTAAAGGATCCTTATAGAAGATCAGTATAGAACCTTCCAAGGATTGCAAAAGAAAAAATGGAATGCTAATGTTGTGTCCTTTGAAATCATTGAGTAATAAGAAGTGATGGGAAAAAATCAAGTATGTTTACCTTCTAAGGTAATATACCTTAATATCTAGACGTAGAATTTAGACCATTTCCTTGATAGTTCTGACATCATGAAACATTTTTGAGATGAAATCTTGGGTTTCTTCTTTTCCTTAATGAATAAAATGCCAAGAAGCTCCTCCTTTCTCTTCTTATCCTTGAATGCTTTGACACCAGAAAAATGCATCCTAGTAGTCTCTCTAATGAGCTCCTGAGTGATCAAGATTCTCAAGCCATGCATATGGACTTCACTATCTTTATAGCCACGATTGAAGTCCCTAAAAAGCTGTGTCATGCCCAATAAGTCATTTTATAAAGCCAGCCAATCTGCCTTTTACCATTTTGTTCTAAATGTATTGTTTTTCCTTGAAAATAGAGCATGAAATTGGTTCAAACCAATCCCAGTCACCACCCATATTGGGAATTTGTAGACTTCTTCTACAAGATTAATTGTTCCAATTTTTAGAAATGGAAATGGATAGGTTATGGTACTAAGAGCCAAATAAAATAATGTCATGTGAGCCTGAAGAGCCCCCAATGTGAAAGGCCTTAGGAATAATTAACTTAAACATGTTAATATCTAATATCTTGATTTGAATTTGTGTCATCTTTAAAAAAACCATCATGATAATGTGGGGTGTGTCCTTTTTCTAATTTAATAATCAGGATGACTTCACTAGGAAAATACCTCTTGTGTTAAGTAATAAAATCACTTCTTTAGCCCCTAGATTGGCACATACAGGGATTCAACATTGGTGAATGTGTTGATTAAGATAACTGAGTTCAAGATTGGTGAATGTGTTGATTAAGATAGTTGATTTAAATTTGATTCATATTTATAGATGTGTATTAGTGCTTTCATTGGTGTAGTTTTATGTGTGTAAACAATATCCACCTTAGACAATTCAGAAGCCCAAACCAAGTTTTTGGAATTATTATTTAGGACCTTGGGTCTTCGAACCTTTTCCCTTGAATTTTTCTCATAAATTTTTTTATGTGAACAAATTTTTTAAATGACTTGTGTGAACAATAGTGGATTTCCCCGTCAAGGTATCTCCTAGGAGATACCTTTAATATTTGAGAGCTAAATCTCTAGATTTAATTCCTTGATCTAAAATATTCCTATCATACCATTGATTATCCATTTATTATTGGATGAGCATTGTATCGTTTGCCTATTCCCTCACCTCTTAGACTTTGAGGAATTCCTCAAGTTGAACCTCTTAGAAGATACATTTTAAACAAGGTTAAGAGTGGATTTCTCCAAGTGCAATTTTCATTTACATGGAAAAGGGACTAATGGATTATATTTTGAAACCCCTTGTAATACCTTCAAGGTATCTCCTAGGAGATACCTCTCAAACATGCATAGAAGTGCATTTTCCCTTTCAAGGTATCTCCTAGGAAATACCTTTCAAATAGGTATAAGAGTGGATTTTTCCTTCAAGGAACAAGTGGAATTTTTATTTACACAAAAGGCACTACTAGGCGATATTTTAAAGGCTTTTGTAATACATTTAAGGTATATATCTCCTAGGAGATACTTTTCAAACAAGGACAAGAGTGGATTTATCCTTCACAAAAGTAGTAAAATTTTCCTTTACACTGAAGGCAATACTAAATGCCTTGGATGATGTAGTCTAGGATATGAAGATTCACTACAGGAAGATAGAAATATATCCAAGTCTTTTTGTATACATTGATTTGTTTCCTTATGCTCAAATAATAAATGTTCTAGGGCCCTGAGTGAAATTATCATGTTACACCTTAAATGCATTTTAGTGACTGAGTTTAGGAATTGCCCGATGTGATAAATGAAAGATACATGGTTATCTTAAGGGACTCCTAAGACTATTCTTAGGGATCAATAAAATCTTTCACCCTTCTCTATATCAAGAAGGATGGTACAAAATTGAAATATTTCCTAAGAGTTTGAGCTGGCATGTAAGTTGGACATGTTGTAGGTCCTAAGGGTTTTATTAGTTTTAGGACCTTTTTGGAGATTACCCCACTTATCTTTTGTTGGGTAAGGTGGAAAGAGTAACAGATGGCCTAAATGCCTAGATTTGAAAAGAGAAGTGATGACATGTGGTATATCCTTCAACATTTTCAAGCTCTGGGCCCTTTTTCAAAGTTACCTCACTTACATTTCGGTGGGTAAGGTGCAAAAGGTCCCCAAAATCCCAAAAGGTGCCAAAATAAAAAAATTTGGTTATATGAATCCATATGTTACAAGGAAGATTACCTACCATAAAATAAACATTTGTACATTCTCTCTCATTTTTCAAAAATAAGCTCAAATTACTTAAAGAGGGTAGTTGGTAATAAGCCATTAAGTTTCAAAGCATTAATATCAACCCTAATTTAAAAATAAAAAGGATTATAACCAAGGAAGTTGCCTTTATTCATATTTACATTTTGCATTCAGAGCTTGTACTTATGTCTTTGATCCATTTGTGTGACTTAGCTACGTGCAATGTGAAAGAGTGATTACAGTGAATTCTTTAAAGGCCTTTAGTTTCACTTACATGCAACCCTCCAGATTATCAGTATGTGCTTTTCAAACTCCTTATAATGTGTTTTTTGAGGAGATTTGAATGTGTTTTGAGGGTGATCATAGTGATTAATTTGTTTGAGTTCATGGTATTGAGCTAAAATAGATAATAAATAACGGTGTCTACTGCAAAACCTATGAAGAGAAATATTATTTCTATTCTACATGAAATCAAAAATACAGATGTTTAAGGGTTATACTTTATATCCCTATTGAATGTCTTGAAACAACCAAACCCTCTCCTAGTAGTCTCCAACCTTAGAATGAGTTATATCATCCCTATGAAAATTTTCCCCTTGGTTTCTCCATACCTAGAGTTAGTGATTGCATGTGCCCAAGTATACCAACTAGACACTAGGACTATCATCAATGGAAGCCAATTAGTTGTATTCTCTTTCACTCCTTTAGCCCTCAACACCATGCTAATGATTCCTCCCTAGCGTAAAGGTATCACACTCTATCTGGAACAATGCTAAGAGTATATAAACAAGAATGACATGACAATATGGGACATTGTCAACTCCTATTGGCTAGTCAAGAAAAGGCAAAAAGTATCAAGAATGTACAAGAGTTTGAAACTAAAAGAATTCAAGGAATTGCCATAGTATGTGATTTCCATGGTGGAAAGAGTTTATGGAATGCCCAACGCAGATATATTTGAACCTTGGATGTCCATAATCTTATTTTGTGTGTTGGAACAATAAAAGAAGCTAGACTGGGCTACTATTATAATTGATAATCTACACATGTAGATAATGCAACTCTAGGTTGCAATCCACTCAAATAAGGAATTAAAAGGTATAATTTTCATGTCCTCTTACCTGATGTACAACTTGGTGAATAATAGGACATTCCAAAGGCTCACTAAGAATCCCAGTGAGTTGAGAAAATATGAGGTTTATCCTAAAATAACTCTAGATGGATTCAAGAAGAATTTCTATAGAGTTTACAATTATTTATTTAATACTACAATGAGTGTCTTCTATCCTTTAAGAGTCCTCAATAGGATGTCAAAGGAGGTGAGAGACATAATTGATAAATATGGCACCTCTTATATTCAATTTAGATCATTTACTTATATCAAGGTAAGTGGCTACTTGTGGTCTCCATATAAACTACTGAGAAACATGGATGATATACTAGCATTGATGGAGTTAAGCAAGCAGATGGTGATCCTGAATGAGATGATAGTGATGAAAAAGGTAAATAACCCTTTCAAGTTTCTAGTATAAATTGGACATTATTCATGTCCTTCTATTAACAAAGCTAAGTGACTAGAGCAAAAGATGTTCTAGTATGTGATTGACATGATGCCACATAGGATGAACTATTATATCAGATGATAAGTGAACACAATAACCAATGTAATTCTACATCAATCACATTTTGAAGACATCTAGTCCATTTTAACTACTGAGGAAGATGTCAAAAATCTATATTATATGAGACTGATAGTTCAGGATGTTATCCCATACAATATTATTCCCATCCCCTAGGACATGGAGGATGATAAGAGGACACTATTTATAGTCTAATATTAAAGATCAAGCCATCTCATAGATGGATTTCATTGCTAAGGAAAATGATTCTATTCCATGGAGGGCCACAACAATTATGAGAAGAACCTTCAAGTGGTTGAAGGAACATGGGGTTGATCTCAATACTTATGACACCCCTTCCCTCTAGGAACTCTAATAAGTTTGAGATTTAAAGGGTTTCCTCCCAAAATATAGTGGTGCTCCCTTGGATCCACCATGAGTGGTGAAGGGAAAAGGGAAGAACAAGGTTGGTGATGTTGACATCACCAAGACAATTGATGTATAATCCATAATTACATCGTAGTCCATGTTGAGATTGTCCTTCTCAAGGTTAACAAATATGGAAAAAAATAGGACAAAATATCTACTAGGGAGGTTATGTTGGCTAGTTCCACCCATATATCCATTGCATCTTAAGAATCCCAAACTATACCAACTATCCCAATAACCCTCCTAGTGGTTAATCCAACTGTTATCCCACCTACTCAACCAACATAACATCCAACCATTGTCCCTAACCCAAAGATTTATTTAAGAGAGGAGGTGAGTAAGAGGTATAGCAGCCAAAATAAAAAAGAGTCCAAAGGTCTTGACAGCCTCTAGTTGGGATTCCTAAGAAGAAGGAGGTTGTGTTCAAAGACCTACCTTTTAAGGAACTCCCCATGAATAAGAAAGAGGATCAATCCTCATATGCCCATAGATTGAGAGATATGCGTGATGAAGAGGACTTAGATGAAGATAGACCCATTGTAGATATGATTAATAAGTAGTGATAATTCAATCCTCCATAAGTAAGGACTAGGAAAATAACTCTGAGGGAAAGACCCTAGACCCCAATGAAGGTCCCAATGGCTAGTTTATTTGTTGAAGAGGGGCCTTCAGGAGTAAAATCTAAGGGTGATAAGGAGGAAGTTCTGTCCTCAATTGATCCCATATATTTTGAATATGTTATGAAGGTTAGAGTTGAGGTAGCTACTAAATTTTAAGCCCCTCAAGAAAAGGAAATGATCTCATTAGATACAAAAAGATTTATTGAGAATGTCATCACCCATCCACTAGGCCAAGATAATCATGGTAAAGTTAAGGAAATGAATAAATCTGATGAGAAGGATAAGGTGGAGCCAGAGTAAGATACTCAAGTCACCTATGATCTTGAAGGGGTGGTTACACAAGAAGGGATATAGATAGCTCCAAAGGCATCACAAGTTATCCCTTCCCCTCTAAATGTGTCAAGTTTAGCAATAGAGGAGAAGGTGAGTATAGAGGAAGGTGGGGGATTAAACCTGAAAATGGGTACCCCTACCCGTGTAAAAATAAATAAGGATTTAGACTAGTCTAGTAAAGGTGATGTGGAGAGTGCTTTAGGTAATTTTGCTTCAATTTTATTACCTTGAGGTCTCCTTCCTTGCATCAAGGTCCATGATCCAACTTACAATAAAGCTACAAAGGTTGTGATTGGTGAAGAGTTATCTGGGGGAAACAAGGAGGTCATTATAGCCTCATCTATAACTAAAGCTTAGACAAATAAAGAAGGTGATTTGGGTGCAAAACCTTCAAGTCAATCTTTAAGATGAGGAACATCCATTGAAATATTTCTTAAGGAGTCTCACTAATTCGGTCCATATTTTGAAGTTTTGTATCAAATAGAGCCAAACATGGAAGGAGAACCTAGAGAAAATAAGGGTGGTGAGGAGTTGGAAAGTGATGAAGAAATCAAATAGTTCATGTAACGTCCATAGCCCATTCATGTGGCACTTCTTACATCAAGTCCTCTAATGACAACACCATTTACTATCTTGAGGCCTGCATTTATGTCTAGTACATCAATGGGATTTCAGATCAGACCCCTTCTTTTGGTTGAGGAATAGGTCAAGTAAAATGGCATTATGAGTAAATTTGGGGATATTGACATACTAAATATCACTTAAGCATATAAGGCCTAACCCCTCAAGAAGGCCAAGACACATTCCATGACAAAATTCACTACCACAAGAGAAAGGAATGTTGAGGTAGCCATTCTACCACTAGATGCTTTAAAGAAAGATGCTCCCTTTGAGAGTTACACTATTTATATCTATAGTCTAGGGGAGCCATCAAGGAATGAGATGAAGCACAGTTCATAGGTTTTGGTGAACATGGTGGATTATAGGATGGATAAATACAAAGCCATTATGAAAGAGTTAAAGGCATAGAATCAGGCTAAGATATAATATTTTCAACATATAATGAGTGATCCAAAGGTAGTAACTCCAACTACTAGTATTACTCTAGATTATCATATCTTCTTAATAGAGTCATTTGATTTTTCTCTAATTGATGATTTGAATTCTAGAGGAAGATTAATATAAAAATGGCAAGAAGATCTTTGCATGAGGGCAGAAGAAACAATCCACTCGGCATTGAAATGCTTGAAAAACATAGTGGATAATAAGATAAACTATGATGTTTAAATGTTTTTCTATGAGATAGATATCAAGACATGGGAGGAGGTCCAACATAAATTAGATGAGGTATAAAAGATGGGCATAAATTCTTTGATTGTAGAAAGGATCGTTTCTCCCAATGATCACAATAAGCTTAAAGAATGTCAACTAACAATGAAGCCTCATTTGATGATGCTCAAAGATGGTATCTTTAATTTAAAAGGAGAAGAGAAGCCCCTCAATATTGAAATAAAATAGATAGATTCTATATTAAGGAAGATGGTAAGCCTTGATGGTGCAAGTGACTTGGAGGAAGAAATGATACACATTGCTCTAAAAAACCTCATCAATGCACCAAAAGATTATTTTGATGTTTATAAAATAAAATAGTTGGTGTCACTTGAGAATTCTCATGACTATATTCAATAACTCATTAGATTAAAGTAGACCATGATTAAAAATATTGCCACCTGGCTTGAGGAGTATAGATTAAAATTCAAATACCAAGAGGGCCCAGACAAAGGGAATCTCACCCCTATGTTGGAAGGATATACCAAGTATAAAAACAAGCTGGAAAAAGGTTCCATCATCTAGATCAACTCTATAACATAACAAGATATTTTTATTTTTCTAAGTTGGCACCACTTCTTTCTTTCCTTCCTTCCCTTCTTCTTTCTTCTCATATATGACTAACAAACCATTATAATTGGCCTGATAGTGGCACATCCCTTCCAGTTAGTTTTTGTGTAATCATGAGGATAGAAAATGGATATTTTTTTTCTATTATAGAAGAGGACAAAGGTTTTCTTTATCCCTTGCGAGATCTTCCTCCATGTAGATAACTAGAAAATATCCTACCGAAATGGAGGATCAATTTTTTCATCATCACATGATCATGACCATATCCACATATGTTTTTTTTACATTATTCCAAACTCTCATTTGGATTAATGGACATGGTTTTAGATGTCCATGGTTTTACCTCTTCTAAAGTTGCCTATATTTCTTCAATAGGTTCAATAGACATGCTTAGGTTATTTCAAAGGTATCTCCTAGGAGATACCTCAAAGCACCTTGGAATACCTTCCATTTTAATTTAAAAGGTCTTTATAATGGGTTTGATATAGCCATGAAACCTTTTCATTTGGAAATAACCCTGATGCACATGATTGGAATTTTCTTTTGAGGTATCTCTTGGGAGACACCTTGAACATGCACAAAATTGATGTTTATTTCAAGGTATATGCTATAGGAGATACCTTGAAGAGCCTTAAAATACCTTAAATTTTTTTTGAAAATGTCCTTGTAAAGGATTTTATATAACCATGACAACTTTTTATTTGGCAATAACCCTAATGCACACTATTGGAATTATTTTTTGAGATATTCTTAGGAGATACCTTGATCATACACATGATTGGGAATTTTATGTGAAGGTATCTCCTAGGAGACACCTTGAAGGGCCTTTGAATACCTTCTATGTTATTTTGAAATGTCCTTGAAAAGGATTTGATATAACTGTGGCACCTTTTTATTTGGCAAGAAGCCTGGTGCACACAAGGTATCTCCTAGGAGATATCTTACATGTACATGATTTGAATTTTATAAGATAAACCTCAAAGGGCCTTGGGAAAAACTTTCATTTTGATTTTAAATTTCCTTGCAAAGAATTTGATATAACCATTACAACTTTTTATTTGGTAAGAACCTTGATGCACACTATTAAAATTTTCTTTCTAGACATCTCTTAGGAAATACCTTAAGCATGCACACAATTAGAATTATATTTCAAGGTATCTCCTAGGAGATACCTAGAAGGGCATTGGAATACATTTTGTGTTGATTGAAGAGGTCCTTTAAATGTATTTGATATAACCATGACACCTCTTTATTTTAGAAGAACCGTGATGCAAATGATTGGAATTTTCTTTGGAGGTATATCCTAGGAGATACCTTGAACATGCACATGATTGGAATTTTATTTCCAAGTATCCTTCTTAAAAGATACCTTAAATGGACTGGAAATACTTTCAATTTTGATTGAAAAGGTTATTACAAAGTATTTTATATAACCATCACAACTTTTTATTTGGCAAGAAACCTGATGCACACAAGGTATCTCATAGGAGATAACTTGAACATGCACACGATTGGAATTTTCTAGGAGATAGCTCAAAGGGCCTTGGAATACCTTACATGTATATTAAAAATTTCCTTATAATGGATTTGATATAACCATTAAAACTCTTTATTTGGAAATAATCTTGATGCACACTATTTGAGTTTTATTTCTAAATATATCTTAGGAAATACCTTGAACATGGACATGATTGGAATTTTTTTCAAGGCATCTCCTAGAAGATACCTCATACAGATTTGGAATACCTTGAATGTTTATTGAAAAGGTCCTTGTAATGTATTTTATATAACAATGACACCTTTTTAATTAACAAGAACCATGATGCAAATGATTAGAATTTAGTTTGGAGGTATCTCCTAGGACATACCTTGAACATGCAGATGGTTAGAATTTTATTAAAAGAACCCTGATGTACCATTGGAATTTTATTTTGAGTTATATCCTAGGATATACCTTGAACATGCACACAATTAGAATTTTCTTTTTAGGAATTCCTATAGGGGAATTGTTTTAGATAAAATGTCTATAATAATTTGCCCAATAAAATAAGTCTGAAGAAGTTAGATCTACCACAACTCCTTAAAGGAATTAAGGTTAATCAACACATGAAATGTAAAATAGTCATAGTCCACCCACTCACTCAATTGGAAGGAGTGAACTGGTCTAAAAAATATGGCCTTCCCTACCTAATGTTTTGATAAATTCCCATAAGAAGTAGAATGAAGTCCAAGAGAAATCTAAAAAGAAGGTTATTATCAAAATTTTTGATGCATATCAAATAGATATCCTTCATTGGGTAATGTATTTTAGGAGTAAGTCTTCTCAAATACCTACTTTCACAATCACAAAACTCCCATCAGCGTCCACTTTGTTTGATCCTCTAAATGGTACTATCTAAAGGGTGAGGAAAAGGAAACTACAAGATGACCAGGGTGCCAAAATCATCCGTGAGGAATAACAACTAGTGTTATCACTCACCAAGAGGTATAAATATACCCAAGATAATCTATATATGAGTAAAATATCTCATACCTAGCTCAATCACACAAGGAAATTATGGTGTCCATCCATCAAGGCATTGGGTTAACTCACTAGGAGCTAGAGGATGAGGTACAAGAATTAACTACAAAAATTGAGCAACTTAGGGAATAATCCAAGATAATGTACATTCTTTCAGGAATTGAAGCTAAAGTTCAAGAGGTTATTATAAAGTGTTATAACTCCTTGGAGACCATAGAGTTTAAGAAGGATAATATGGCTCCCCATGTGAACCAAGCTAATAAACTATCTAAATCTCTAGTTTAAGATAGTGTAAAGTGTTATTTGTATATATATGAAACTATTTGTTTACCCATCTTGATCTTATGATAATGTTCAATTCATATAATGCCTTAAACCTAGTTGTCATCCAGCATGAGGAGGTGAAGGAATGGTTGAAATCAGTTGGGGATTTGATCCATGAATATCATGCACATGAGGCTTAGTTCATCGAAATTTTATATGAGATAAAATTACCTAAGGTAAGATATTCTACTAGTAAATTTATCAATAAAATAAATTTTGATAAAATTGTCCTAGAGGTTGCAGATGACTTTAAATAGAGCACACAAGATTTATCAATTGAAGAGATGTAATCTAAGTTAATCAAATATTGAATGAAGGTAGCTGAAGTTGAGATTCTTAGGAGTAAATTTGAAATAAATAAGGATGAACATGTGAGGCTCCTTGGACAGATAAAGAGACTTCTTTGGTTGTCATTTCCTAATTAAGATATTATTTGACAACAACATGATGCAATGCACAAAGTGTATAAATAGAATGAGGCAAAGAAGTAGGCTTTTAGTGATGCTATTATATCTTAGATGGATTCTTTGACTTTCATGCCAGCTAAATTTCATGCAATGATCCAAACAACTTATCATTGATAGGCTAAAATCCTTATACATGTACAATTGTTGTAGTGGCTTGTATACTTAGATTTTCCTTATAATTGGATCAAATAATTGTAAAATTAACATTATATTTTTTCATACATGTACACATTACATAATTTTTTAAAATTAAATTAATCTATTTACAACCAAATTGTACACTTGAGATGCCCTTTTATTTTGAATACAAACATGTCTTGGCATATTTTAGTTAAACCTTAAGATCATTGATATATTTCTCATCCCTTTTAGCATCTTTCTTCAAAATACATATATGCTCTTCAAGTGACCATATCACAACCTTCCACTATTGATTGTTTTTCTTTAACTGTTTAACCATCTTTTTACTTATTTAGAATCTCTTTCAGGTTGTTAAGCTTCCTCCAAAGGACCTACTCTGATACCAATTATTATAGGTGCAATCACTAAGTGGAGGGGGGGGGGGGGTAAATCCATGAGCCCATTTAATCCAAATTCAATTTATAAATATTTTCAAACTCTTAATCAATTACCATAATAATTCATGAAGCATAAACATCATTCATATCAATGAATAAGAGAGAAAATGTAAGATCAAGCACATAAATTTAGTTATATGTGGAAATCCCTCTTGGGGAATAAAACCCACTAGAACCTACAATTGGAATACTATCCTATAATAACAAAAACCAATCTAGACCAGATGTAATCGATCAAGGAACTACCATCCCTTATTTAGTTAGACTATAATTCCACAAGGTGAAACTACACCTATCTACCTGAGCAACCACAACAACTAGGCTTTTACTAAGTTTCACCTTGCAAGGATGCAACAACCACCTCAAATTTTGAGCAACCACAACAACAGCTATGAAAAACTACACCTTTGAACTAATGTCTTCAACACTGAATGATGAAATTGTGATTATCACTCTTCACCTTTAGCAAAAAATCTATCACCCAACACACCATATTGGCCAATTCACATTAAATAGTTGAAATAAAACACAAAGATCAATTAAGACATGTTACATATCCAAACTAAACCCACTCCTCAATTATGCACACTTAATGCATCTAAATCCACCTTTTGGATCACTCTTCAATCCTTAGCAACATCTCTATCACCATATATACAACATGACCAAATGGTCATACACATAGCCCACAAACTGATCTACCTCTCAGATCAACCACCAAGCTCACTCTAACATAAACGATCCTTTACTCACACATAAGGCATCCAAACCATCCTTTTGTATGAACCTATAACTCTTCATTCATCCTCAACCTACAAGAGCACTATTATGACATCAAATGATCATAGTCACCTTTGTTCATCTCTTTCTATGATCAATCAACTCCAATAGAGACCTTGTACATAGGAACACTATGAATGAATACACAATCAAATTATTAAGCTTTGTTCATACAAAATATGGATTGGTCCCACCTCTAAATTACACATAGATCATCTTCATGGAGTCTATATCACCTTTAATATGTAATTCATCATGAGACGTCTAAACAACATCAAAATGAGATAAAATATCCTTCTTGATTCACTTGTAAAATATAGTAAAACACACATTCAACTTTACGGATTAATATCTTTGAATTTAAAGATATTCAAATCATAGAACTAGGTTTATTAGAAGCATCATGGAGTCCTCTACAACGTTTTTTTTACTCCATAAAAAAATTCATCTTGGATCAAAAGTTATGGATGATATATAGATCACTCATTTTTTCCTTTGTGAATTGAATATTCAAATTCAAAATAGGGACTCATGTGATCACAACCATATGACCAACTTCCCTAGAGTCATCCATACATGAAGGTGGTGACATCAACAAACTACCTACTCATATTTATTTTGATTAGACCAAAATGTTTAGATAAAAACAATGATCAACTAGATGAAGTCCACTCACTTTCATACTCATTCTAAGCACCCTTGACACCCCATAGGATCTCTAAAAAATGTCCATACTAATAATATCATCCATCAGATTAATCCCTTAGACAAACATTGAAGAACCATTTATGAATATTGAGGCTCATTGAAACACACTTTGTCATTGCCATTTTAACACACATGACACCTGATCAACATCCTTGGTCACCTTGGAGATATCATCGAGAAACCTCTAATAATTTCCCCTCATTTTTAACCAAAATATAGTTGTAACCAAAATTAATATGAAGAGCCAAATAATTTAACAGTTTTTCTATAGTGTTATCTTGGTGCTATCTAGGTTGATAATAGAAATCAAAGGAGATCTGTTGGTCTTTGTTGTTGCAATGGAACTTTCTTTTTTGTCCTACCTTACTCCCTCCTTTTCAATTTTTTTATCATGAATCACTTTAGATTAATGCTCATTGTGTATTTCCATTTATTTGTTTAAGAGTTTGGGCTTATATTGAAAAATACAAAGTAATTTACATCATAACAAATCTAGGTATATTGTGTCACTACCATATTTTTATTGTCCCTACAACAAGGTCTACTTGTAGACTAGAAGGTGGTAAGTTGTAACCACATAATCTCTCTAGAAAAATTAAGTGCATGCCCAAGGTGTCACTACCATATTCATATTGTCCCTATAATATAAGAAATCATATCTATTATTTGCATTACATCCTTGACACAAACACACATCAATAATTGGGAAGGCCTTGAGGATGAATCTGAATCTTCAGAAGCTGATATTTCCTATCATGCTCTTTTAGGTATTACTACTCCAAATATTAAGGTGGTCAGTTTCGTCAAGAAATATAAGTCAACTATATTTATTTACTCTAGGAGTACACATAAATTCATCAATAGTAAGTTGGCCACTCAATTAGACTATTTCATTTACCTAGATCCATAATTTCAAATCCTAATTAGATGTGGGGGTATAATCAATTGTTGCAGTAAATTCCATAGTATAAAGCTATGGGAGACTACCTATTATATTATCTTATGTTTTCTATTATCATGGATGGGACTAATATGTGTTTTGGATTGTAATGGCTAACTACTTTATGTACAACTGGGATGAATTTTGAGTAACTATTCAAGATCATTCATTTATAAGAAAGGATATTTAAAGTTCATGGTTTATTGGTTAAATCTATGTAATTGGTTAGTTTTCACTAGATGATGAATATGATAAAAAAGGTGCAAATTAATTATTATGTGACTATTTTCCATAGAATTTAAACATAACAAAGAGTCTATCCATATTGAATTACAGCTAATGGAGTTGACACATTTTTGTCTTATTCACTCACTTAACTCCATTAACCTCTTTTAATTTTGAAATAGGATTTATAGCAGGGCTGACTACTACCTAGGCCAACTGAGGGCTTCCCTGAGCTCCACACACATTCTTAAAAATTTTACTATTTTTTATTAAAAATTGATTGAAGTATATATAAGTAGAGCATTTAGAATAATATTTATTGTAATTTTTTAATAAAATTTTAGTGTTAAAATTTGAAAACCCTATTTACCTAAATAATAGAGATGTGTGCACTCCTTCAGTAGAAGGCTCACTAAAATCATAGCTAAACATGCTCCAAAAGGGATAAAAATATTACAATAATCTAGGTAGACTATCTAAATCTTAGAAATTTGATAACATATTAAGGTGCTAAATAATGAATAAAATGTCTAAGTAAACACAAATAAATCACACATTTTAGATAGATTAAAAAAAATATTAAACACTATTATGATTAAATACGTAAAAATAAGGATTTATGTATATTTTAGATAGAGTAAAAAATATATATTGAACACTATTTGCACATTTTAGATAGAGTAATAACCCCTATCTATATACACTCTATTTATAACCCCTATTCTATCTATAAACCCTCTCACTAGTACATAACCACTATTCTATCTATAACCTCTCTCACCAATACATAACCCCTCTTACCAATACATATACACATACATTATATGTCATGATATGTGTGTTTGCATGTGTGAAGAGTTGCACACATGGAAAAACTGAGCGTGTAGTGAAGTGAAATAAATTTTTAAATTCATATATGTCTCCACATGTTTTACCCCCTCCTGTGTACATGGGAAAAATAAACCAAGGGAAAATATGCACATTTCCCAGTTATGTGGCATAATATAACAAGTTGAAAGCATAAAAATTGTTTTTATTTTATTGAAATTTGTGTGGTCTGATAGAAGCTCAAGGCCAGTCTGGATAGTATCTAAGCCTGCTAGGATGCTGAGTATGGCCAAGCATAAATATATCAGAGGAAAGGTCACAATAGTCATGCATGTTCCAATTACCAAATAGGGCTTTTGTTAACATGTGCTCCATTGATGGATCATATTGGTGTGTATAAATATTAAAGTGGACCAAAATATAAACATGTAGTATGTAATACTTTTTCAACATTTATTATATAAAATTAAAAGTAACCAATCACATCTTCATAAGTAAGACTTAAGTATTGATACTCTTATGTACAGTTATTGGTACTCCAAAGGTTAAGTTTTGATCATAGGTTTTAAAAAAGCATTTTATGACCTCTCATGATAAAATCAATTATATCATAAAATGTATAATGTGTTAGAACTTAAAACCTTAGTTATAAGTAGTTAAGATGACATATTAATTTTTTTTAAAATATAATGTGATGTTATGGCACCTTAATTCAATGTCTAAAGCTACGGTGCATAGCTACTGGGACCTTGTCCTTATATTGAAATACATAATATATAATTATAATTTTATTTATAAACTATATTAACATATATATTATATAATAATAAAATATATTATATAATATATATTTTAATATAATATATATAAATATCATTTAAATATATTAAATATATCAATCTCTTTCAATTTGACTTGACTACTCAAGGTGCATTTGTGTTTAGAAATAGGTGGGAGTCCCCAAAAAATTTGAAATTCAAATTTACTTTGAAAAATAGTGTCTGTATAATTTTCACACACTTTTAAGAGAACCAAAAACCACCGAACATGTCTAACTATATATATTCCTATTCCTACCAATTCTTAGTTTTTTTTTAACATACGTTATATATCACTAACAGATCAAAATAGAGAAGGTTGTATATTGTCTAAAACATTGACCATATTTGTTATTATCATTACTGTAGATCCTTATTTTTAGGTATTTGTTACTCTATATCTACACTCTATCTATAACCACTATTACACTCTATCTATAATGTATGCATATATGTATTGGTGAGAGGGGACAACAATTCATTTGCACTAAATCTTAATTTGATTCTGTTGAGTAGAATAATTATATATCACTAATTTAAATTTTAACTCAAAATACTTGATGGTTAACTAGAATTTGATGGTCATTTTATAGACTAGAACATAATCGATTCCTTTGTATAATTTGTATGTAATCTAATAGTTCACAAACTTTTGATAACCATGTTTGAAGGGCTACTAAAAATTAATAATTCCCATGCATTAATGATAGTTGTCCTATGCCAAGTGCCATCTGCAACATCAAATTTAATGCTTGTGACAACATGGTGATATGTGATTGCAACATTTAATGTAATGTAATGTAATATAATAATGTTTAATAGATTTTCTCTTTGAAGTTATTTACCTTGTTTGCTGCACACATGGTGTAGCACTACAGAGTTTTAAATCCATGCATGTGATTACATTTACCCATTTTTTGATGTTACGTGGCATTATATGGCATAACAATTCATTTAATTTTCTTAAAAATTTAATATTATCTATGTACCATTAACTATAATATATATATATATAAATATATTATAATTTCTATAAACTTGATAAATGAAGTTTTTGTGATTCTTGATTTTACTACATTGATATGATTTGGCCATATAAATGACGATTTACATATCCAATTGCTAATGATGCATGGATCAATTACTTCCATTAATAAAAATGCACATTTTATGATGGAGAAGGGATACATGATTTAACCTTGCTGATATGTGATTATTTTAATTTGATGCCCATTTCCTACCAAACATTATTAATGTTCGATAAATTTTCACTTTGACATAATTTGTTGTGCACATGATGAAGCACCACAGAGTTTTAAATCTATATAGATCATCACATTTTTGACCCCGTAATGTAAAAACCCATTTTCATGGTACATGGCATTATACACTTCATTAAATATATAAAAATTCATTTAATTTTTTTAAAAATATGATATTATTTATGTAATATTAACAATATAGAAATGTATTGAAATATATTATACCATAATATATAATATATAATATTGATTTATAATCTATATTAACATCTTTGTTATATGAATAATAATATTGATTAATATTAAAATACAGTTTACAAAATATATAATTTATATTAATATATAATTACTTATTTTAATATATAAAAATATTATGATATATATATTACAATATGTCAATTATATTTATTTAATAACTAATATAATTTTTTATGTGTGGGGGGTAAGAGGGGTTATGTGAAGCGAATGAGTGTAAATCGATAATTAAATCTACTAGTTACTCTAAACCCATGACATTGATGTCAAAATAAGTTCATCTTAAAAATAATTATGGGTACAAACTTATCAGGAACTAAATTAAGATGCAATGGTTTAGTTTATGATGGCTTGCATTCTTCATGTAAAGAAATAGCCTCTTAGCACAATCACTACATCAAAATTGTAACTCTCTTGGTTTCGATCAATGGGGATCTATATTCACTAGATAAGGAGTGGCAATGTTTTGGGTGATCAGGTTTTATCTAGGTGATTACAATGGAGAAATTGCTTTTGTTACAACAATGGTAAAAAAATTAAAAATGAACAAGAAGAATTTTGGGTTTAGAAATATGATGAAAATTTGAAGTGGACATATATGTTTGAAAGACACCATCTATTATGATGTGTATGCCTACTATTATACCAACACCACTTTTTTCTCCTAATAATTAATAATATTACATATTCAAAAAATTATGGATGAAACTCCACCTATTGCATTTAAGATCCTAATAATTATTTCTAAATCATAAGCATCAGTTTCAAAGTTTCATGATGATAATTTTAGTTATATTTCCATATTTGAACTTCTAAAATTTTTATTGTACTATGTTCTTGTAGTAGATTATTCAATATTTTATAACTTTGACGATCTACTAGATGTGATCCAAACCCATGGTAGGAGACCTATCAAGTGTTATTTTTTGCAATGAGTTTTTTTCTATTTTATTGGAATTAAATTCCCTAAATTATACAAATCTACATTTGGATACAATATATAAATTGATTAAAATTCTATATATATAAATACTATATATAATAAGTTTTCTATGGTAGATAGATTAAAATGCCTTAACATATCCATATTAATTTATATAAGCACACAAAACCCTTTCCCAAGAGGTCTTTTAGTTCCTAGGTATGATTTTGTGTCACTTATTTTAATTACCATTTTGCGGGTTGAATTCATCTTCAAATATTAGTTTTTAAGTTAAAGAAAGGTGAATCTCCCTCATACGTATTTTAATTGGTGAGTTAAATTATCTCAAAGGTATAATTCCTAGGGGGGCTAAACATTGAAGAGTCAAATCCCTAGTAGACAATTTACTTATGTTACATCTTCAAAAAATATGGATGAAACTCTATTTATTATGCAAGAGCCTATTATTTCCAAATCATTAGCACAATCTCTACATCAAAATTATAATTCTCTTTATTTTGATGAGGGGGCATCTATATTCACTGAATAGGGAAGACATTTTCGGGTGATCAAGTTTTTTCTTGGTGATTGCAATGGAGAAATTGCATTTGTTACAATGGCGTTAAATTTTTTTGAACAGATTAAGAATTTTTTTGGGTTTAGTAATATGATAAAAATTTGAAGTGGACATATATGTTAGAAATACACCATCTATTCCAATGTGTATGTCTACTACTACACGACCACCACTTGTTTCTCCTAATAATTAATACTAATGTTACATCCTCAAAAAATATGGATGAAGCACCACTTATTATGTACAAACCTAATAATTATTTTGAAATCATTAAAATCAGTTCCAAAGATCTATGATGATAATTTTACTTCTATTTCCATATTTAAACTTCTATAATTTTCATTGTACTATGGTCTTGTAGTGGATTCTTGAATAGTTTCATATTTTGATGATTCCCTAGATGTGATCCAAAATCTCATGGTAAGAGACATTACAAGTGTAATTTGTTGTGATGAGTTTATTTCTTTTTTATAATTTAGATAAGCACACAAAATCCTATCCCAAGATTTCTTTAAATTATTGGGTATGATTTTTCATTACTTATTTTAATTACCATTATGGGGTCGAATTCATCTCCAAATATTAGTTTGTAATTTCAAGAAAGGTGACTCGCACTCAAAGGTATTTGAATTGATGAATTAAATTATCTCAATGGTATAATTCTAGGGGGGGGGGGATATATTTTAAAGATTCAAATACCTATTATACAAATTTCTTATGTTACATCTTCAGAAAATGTGGATGAAACTCTGCTTATTATACAAGAGCCTATTATTTCTAAATCATTAACACAATCTCTATGTCAAAATTACAAATCCCTTGCTTTCAATTAGAGGACATCTATATTCATTGAATATGTAGTATCCTTGGTGGTGATCAGGTTTTCTCTTTACAATTATAATAAATAAATTGATTTTGTTACAATGGCATTACAAAAATTAGAAGTGACCTAGAAGTATTTTGGGTTTAGAAATATGATAAAAATTTGAAATAGATATTTAAGTTTGAAAGACACCATCTATTTCAATGTTTATACCTAATTTATACCACTAGCACTTATTTCTCCTAATAATTAATATTAATGTTACATCTTCAAAAAAATTGGATGAAACTCCACTTATTATTCAAGAGCGTAATAATTATTTATAAATCATTACCATCAGTTCCAAAGTTCCATGACAATAATTTTAATTCTATTTTCATATTTAAACATCTATAATTTTCATTGTACAATGATTTTGTAGTGGATTATTGAACATTTTCTGATTCTCATGATCCTTTGAATGTGATCCAAAAACCCATGGTAGGAGACCCATCAAGTGTAATTTATTGCAATGAGTCTGTTGCTATTTTAAAATTTAGATAATCACATAAAATCCTTTCCCAATGGGTCTTTGAGTTACTATGTATGATTTGGTGTCACTTATTCTAATTATCATTATGGGGTCGAATTCATCTCCAAATATTAATTTTTAAGTTCAAGAAAGGTGATTCGCACTTAGAGGTATTTGAATTGGTGAATTAAATTGTCTCAAAGGTATCATTATATGGTGGGGGATAAAAATTAAGGAGTCAAATCCCTATTGGAAAATTTGGTTATGTTACATCTTCAAAAATGTGGATGAAGTTCAATTTGTTATGCAATATCTTATTATTTTGAAATCATTAGCATAATCTCTATGTCAAAACTATAAGTCCCTTGGTTTTGATTAGGGGGTATCTATATTCATTGAATAAGGAGCATAGTTGTGGGTGATGAGATTTTGTCTTTGTGATTGCAATGCAAAAATTATTTTTGTTACAATGGTGTTAAAAAAATTAGAAGTGACCAAGAAAAAATTTGGGTTTAGATATACATTAAAAATTTGAAGTAGACATATGTGTTCGAAAGACACCATCTATCCCAATGTGTATGCTTACTATTATATCACCACCACTTGTTTCTACTAATAATTAATATTAATGTTACATCTTCAAAAAATGTGGATGAAAATCCACTTATTATGAAAGAGCTTAATAATTATTTATAAATCCTTACAATTGGTTCCAAAGTTACCTGATGATAATTTTAATTCTATTTCTATATTTGAACTTGTATAATTTTTATTGTGCTATGGTCTTGTATCAGAGTATTGAACATTTTCTATTTCTAATGATCCCCTAGATATGGTCTAAAACCCCATGGTAGGAGACTCATCAAGTGTAATTTGTTGCAATAAGTCTATTGCTATTTTATTGGGATGAAATTTCATAAATTATATAAATCTACATTTAGATATAATCTATAAATAGATTCAAATTCTATATTTATAATTACTATATATAGTTAGTGTTCTTAAGTAGACTACTTAATATGTAATCATATACCATAATTTAGATAAACACACACAATATTTTACTGAGGGGTCTTTGAATTACAAGATATGATTTTGTGCCACTTATTTTAATTACATTTTTTTGGTTGAATTCATCTCCACATATTAGTTTGTAAGTTAAAGAAAGGCAACTCACCCTTAGAGGTATTTGAATTGGTGAAACAAATTATCTCAAAAGTATAGTTATTGGTGGGTGCTAAAAATCAAGGTGTCAAATTTCTATTAGAAAATTTTCTAATGCTACATATTCAAAAAATGTGGATGAAACTCCATTTATTATGTAGGGGCCTATTATTTCTAAATCATTAACACAATCTATAAATTAAAATTTCAACTCCTTTAGTTTCAATCAAGGGGCATCTATATTCACTAGATAAGGAGCACAGGCGTGGGCAATTATGTTTTGTCTTGATGATTACAATGGATAGATTGATTTTGTTTCAATGGCATTATAAAAATTAGAAGTGATCAATAAGAATTTTAAGTTTAGAAATATGATAAAATTTTGAAGTGGACATATATGTTTGAAAGGCACCATCTATTCCAATGTGTATGCCTACTATTATAGCACCCCCACTTATTTCTCCTAATAATTAATAATGTTACATATTCAAAAAATGTGGATTAAACTTGACTTATTATGCAAGAGATTAATAATTATTTCTAAATAATTACCATCAGTTCCAAAGTTTGATGACTATAATTCTACTTCTATTTCCATATTTGAACTTCTATAATTTTCATTGTAATATGGTCTTGTATCAGATTATTAAACATTTTCTAATTTTGATGATCCTCTATATGTGATCCAAAAACCCATGGTAGGAGACCCGTCACATGTAATTTATTGTGATAAGTCTGTTTCTATTTTATTGAAATGAAATTCCTTAAATTATACAAATCTAAATTTAGATACAATCTATAAATGTATTCAAAGTCTATATATAGAAAACTATATATAGTAAGTGTTTTGAGGTAGACTACTTAATATGCCCTCACATTACAAGAATTTAGATAAGCACAACAAATCCTTTCTCAAGAGGTCTTTTATTTACTAGGTATGATTTTGTGTCATTTAATGTAATTAACATTTTAGGGTTCAATTCATCTCCAAATATTAGTTTATAAGTTCAATAAAGGTGACTCATCTTCACAGGGATTTGAATTGATGAATTAAATTATCTAAAGGGTATAATTACTAGGGGCTAAATATTAAGGAGTCAAATCCCTATTAGACAATTTTCATATGTTACATCTTTAAAAAATATGGATGAAACTCCAATTATTATGTAAGATCCTATTTTTTCTAAATCATTAGTACAATCTCTATGAAAAATTGCAACTCCAATGTTTTTTATTATGAGGCATTTGTATTCATTGAATAAGGAGCACATTTAGGGGTGATCAGGTTTTATCTTGGTGATTGCAATGGAGAAATTGATTCTATTACAATGGCATTAAAATAATTAGAAGTAACCAAGAAGAGTTTTGGGTTTAGAAATATGATAAAAATTTTAAGTGGACATTTAAGTTTAAAAGACACCATCTATTTCAATGTGTATACCTACTATTATACCACCACCACTTATTTCTCCTAAAAATTAATATTAATGTTAAATCTTCAAAAAATGTGGATGAAACTCCACTTATTATGCAAGAGCATAATAATTATTTATAAATCATTACCATCAGTTACAAATTTCCATGACGATAATTTTACTTCTATTTCCATATTTAAACTTCTATAATTTTCATTGTACTATTTTCTTCTAGCGGATTATTGAACATTTGAAAAATTTGATGATCCCTTGGATGTGATCTAAAATCCCATGATAGGAGACCATTCAAGTGTAATTTTTTTCAATGAGTCTGTTGCTATTTTACAATTTAGATAAGCGCACAAAATATTTTCCTAAGAGGTCTTTGAGTTACTAGGTATGATTTTGTGTCACTTATATTAATTACAATTATGGGGTCAAATTCATCACCAAATATTAATTTTTAAGATCAATAAAGGTGACTCATAGTCATTGGTATTTGAATTGGTGAAGTAAATTATCTCAAAGGTATAATTTCAAGATGGGGATAAAAATTAAGGAGTCAAATTCCTATTAGACAATTTGCTTATGTTATAAATTTAAAAAATCTGAATGAAACTCAACTTATTATGCAAGAGCCTATTATTTCTAAATCATTAACACAAATTTTATGTCAAAATTTTAACTCCTTTGGTTCTGATCAGGGGGGTCTATATTCACTAAATAAGGAGCACAGTTGTGGGTGATCAAGTTTTGCCTTGGTGATTTCAATGGAGAAATTACTTTTGTTACAATGGCATTACAAAATTTAAAATAAACCAAGAAGAATTTTGGGTTTAGAAACGAAATAAAAAATTTAAGTGGACATATATATTTGAAAGACACCACCAATTATAATGTGTATGCCTATTATTATATCACCACCACTTGTTTTTCCTAATAATTAATATTAATGTTCCATCTTAAAAAAATGTAGATGAAACTCCACTTATTATGCAAGAGCCTAATAATTATTTACAAATCATTACCATCAGTTCCAAAGTTCCATGATAATAATTTTACTTCTATTTCTATATTTAAAATTATATAATTTTTGTTGTACTATAGTCTTGTATTAGATTATTGAACATTTTCAAATTTTGATGATCCCCTAGATGTGATCCAAAAATCCATGGTAAGAGACCCATCAAGTGTAATTTGTTGCAGTGAGTCTATTCCTATTTTATTGGAATGAAATTCCCTAAATTATATAATCCTACATTTAGATATAATATATAAATAGATTCAAAGTCTATATATAGAAGTACTATATATAGTAAATGTTCTGAGGTAGACTACTTAATATGCCCTCATATAACCATAATTTAGATAAGCACACAAAATTCTTTCCCAAGACATCTTTGAGTTACTATATATGATTTTGTGTCACTTATTTTAATTATCATTTTGTGGTTGAATTCATATCCAAATATTAGTTTTTAAGTTCAAGAAAGGTGGCTCACCCTCAAAGGTATTTGAATTTGTGAATTAAATTATCCCAAAGGTATAATTCCCTAGTGGGAGTAAAAATTAAGGAGTCAAATCTCTATTTGAAAATTTGATTAGGTTACATATTAAAAAAATGTGGATGAAACTCCATTTATTATGCAAGAGCCTATTATTTCTAAATCATTAACACAATCTCTATGTCAAAATTACAACTGCTTTGGTTTTAATTTATGGGTATTTGTATTGATTGAACAAGGATCATAATTGTGGGTGTTCATGTTTTTTATTGGTGATTGTAATGGAGAAGTTACTTTTGTTCAAATAGCACTAAAAAAATTAGAAGCAACTAAGAAGAATTTTAGGTTTATAAATATGATAAAAATTTGAAGTGGACATATACGTTTGATAGACACCATCTATTCTAATGTGTATGTGCACTATTATAGCACTCACACTTATTTTTCCTAATAATTAATAATGTTACATATTCAAAAAATATGGATGAAACTCCACTTATTATGCAAGATCCTAATAATTTTTTCTAAATCATTACCATCGGTTCCAAAGTTCCATGATGATAATTTTAATTTTATTTCCATATTTGAAATTCTATATTTTTCATTTTACTATGATTTTGTAGTAGATTATTTAACATTTTATAATTCTGATGATCCCCTTGATGTGATAAAAAAACCCATGGTAGGAGACCCATCAAATGTAATTAATTGTGACAAGTCTATTGCTATTTTATTGGAATGAGATTTCTTAAACAATACAAATATACGTTCAAATACTAAATATAAATGGATTTAAAGTCTGTATATATAAATACTATATATAGCAAGTGTTTTTAGGTAGAATGCTTAATATGCCCTCACATAAACACAATTTAGATAAGAACAGAAAATCCTTTCCCCAGAGGTCTTTGAGTTACTAGGTATGATTTTGTGTTACTTATTGTAATTACCATTTTGGGGTTGAATTCATCTCCAAATACTAGGTTGTAAGTTCAATAAAGGTGACTCACTCTCATAGGTATTTGAATTGGTGAATTAAATTACCTCAAAGGTATAATTCGTGGAGGGGGATAAAAATTAAGGAGTCAAATCCCTATTAGACAATTTGTTTATGTTACAACTTAAAAAAATGAGTATGAAAATCTACTTATTATGCAAGAGATTATTATTTATAAATCATTAGCAGAATATCTACGTTAAAATTGAAACTCCCTTGGTTTCAACCCCAATATAAGGATTCAAAGTTGAATTACTCAATGTGTTATTGGTCAAAATGTTTAACCCTAACTCTGCATTGATATATCACACGGCTTGTTGTCATGAACGAAAAGTTAATGTTTATAGATTGGTATGGTGTACACTAATTATGCCCTCACATAACCATAATTTAGATAACCCCAAAAATACTTTCCTAAGTTGAGGTTTTGATTTACTAGGTATGATTTTGTATCATTTATTTTAATTACCATTTTAAGGTCGAATTCATCTCCAAATATTAGTTTGTTAATTCAAGAAAGGTGACTCACTCTCACAGACATTTGAATTAGTAAATTAAATTATCTCAAAAATATTTTATGGGGGATAAAAATTAAGGAGTCAAATCCCTATTACACAATTTAATCATGTAATTTAATGAACAAATATGAATAAACGTTTTAAATTAGAATACTTATAATAAACAATAAAAAATTGCAAACATTTTTATATTAAAAAACTATATGAGTTTATTATTTATTATTTATTTATTTTTAAATTATTAAATATTTTTATTAAATAATGTACACAATTGTTCAAATGTTTAGTATGTTTAAATATATAAATATTTTTTAAAATAATTTTCCCGCACACTTTGAAATTAGCGTTAAGTTTATCTTTTTGTCTTTCCATTATTTTCTCTTAGTTTTTCTCTCTCCCTTTTGAAGGTCAAAAATAATTTTTTTATTTACTATTAGGTTAACTATGGCATTAATGGTGGAAGCATTGACCCCATTTTTCACTATCATTTTTGCAGGTTTGGTGTTAGTAATAGAATCTTTGACCCCATTTTTCACTATCATTTTTGTATGTACTTCTTGTCAGGTATTTAATCTATGTAATGCATTGGTTTATTGTATCTAAAAAATTTATTTGTATGGCTTGACATGAGCCTTTTATTCATTACTTACTATTTTAAGTTATGAAGTCATTGAGATTTGGATATACCTATATTTTTTTGATGAAATGGTTGAGATAATGAAATGGCAGATATTACGATTATTTAGCACTTAATTGTATTCAATAGGGACCCAAATGGTGAATATGAGGGAAAATCATACATGTTTTATTAACAGTAAACAAATAATGAAATGGTCACAATAATGAAATGGTGAAGATTAGGATTGTTTCACACTTTCTTGTATTCAATAGGGACCCAAATCGTGAATGTGAGGGAAAAACCAACATTTTTTTATTAACTATAAGAAGATAATGAAATGGAATATATTAGGATTTTTTAGGGATTACTTGTATTCAATAGGGACCCAAATGGTGAATGTGAGGGTAAAGCAGACATTTTTTTCTTAACTATTAGCAAAGAATGAAATGGGAGATAATGAAATGGTGGAGATTAGTATTGTTTCACACTTAATTGTATTCAAAATGGACCCAAATGGTGAATGTGAGGGGAAAGCAATTTTTTTATTAACTATAAGAAAATAATGAAATGCCGTACATTAGGATTATTTAAGGCTTACTTGTATTCAATAGGGACCCAAATGGTGAATGTGAGGGGAAAGTAGACATTGTTTTATTAACCATAAGCAAATAATCCTATTAAAAAAGTTTCATGATGTGAGAGGGTTTCAATGGTTCCACCATTTCTATCCCATCACATCATTCATCTATTGGCTTTATTCAAATACTGTGAATTTTTTCTATTTAAAATTGAGTTGAAAAGTCACTTTTGGCCTATTTTAGGTTATAATTATTTGAGTTTATCTATTTGAATTTTAGACTGAGTTGAAAATTAATTTTTTGGGGTGGTGAACTTTTCCCTCATGTTATGTCATAAAATTTAATTAATTAATGTTTGAATAACACCTAGCATTATTATTTAGGGTGGTGAACTTTTACCTCGTGCATCAATATTGTTGTGTAGAGGGGTTTGATGCATCATTATATATTAAAAAAGTGATTATAAAATATCTACACCTATTATATAGGAATAAGTATTGTTTAGGGATAAGTTTTTTATGGGTGGGAAGCAACAGGGGCGTGAAGATTTGTGTGGCTACTACTTTTTTTTCGCTTCTACCTATCATTTGCATCCAATCACTTTTTTATTTTTTTTCAAATAATTTTATTGTTGCAAAATGCTCTTAATTTCTCTTAGCATCATGTATTACACATATTTTTTTAGTCTTCAAATTACATCCATATATCTTTGAAGAATCTAGTACAAGTCTTCCAATCACCCTGTACAGATCTTTAGAGCATTCTTAGACTTATTTAGAGCATCTTGTGTGTCTTTAGAGCACATCCAAATCATATTCATAAAAATTTAGGATCATATTTGGAGTGTCCTTTGAGCATCCAATCATCAGAGTTTGCTTTTTGAATTCTTAAAATTATAGCCAAAAGAGTTGTAAAAACTGTGTGTTGTCTTCTCAAAACTACCCCTCATTGGGATGTTTATTGTACTCAAAATTACCCCATCCCTAGGATGTATTCCTCTAATAAAAATTACCCCATCCATGGGATGTGTTTTTGTACTCAAAACTATGTTATTCATCTAGCTAAGACACAATAACAAGGTAAAAAATCAACAATAAATTACATACAAACAATGAATAAATTGCATTCATATCCTATTTAGACTAGACTTTAACTATTAAATTCAATATAATAGATAATGAAACACAACACTTTAGGGACAATTTATATAACTATGATGAGCTATATGAAAGGGTCATCATTTCTCTTCCACACATTACCTTTTGTAAGTCCTCTCATAAAGAAGTGGGATGATTGATCTTTAATCCAAATTTATTGATTCAAATCTAAGACTGAGATCATAGACTTAAAAATGATGGCCCTAGTCACATTCTCTCATTGGAAAGAATCTAATATCTTTGACAAATGTATGCACCCAAGCTTAAAATTCAACTTCTTTAGAATTCCAACACTGCCATGGAGATAGAGGACACAGAATGATAGGAGGCCTAATCATCATCCCAATCTAGACATTTGAACCTCTGTCCTCCAAGAGTAGAGTGATTACCTAGAAAACTAATTTGTCTCTAATTATAATCCATTTAATATTTGTAGGGTTTAGGTCTTCCCTATGCTTCTACTCAATTGGTAATGTCTCTCACATAGTAAGACTTTCATTGACACCATTGGCATAATGGTGGTTTAGAAAAACTCTAAAAGCAACAATATTAGTTCTCAATAACTCATGATACTTGTTCTTCATAATCATATGATATAGTGGTTGAAAGCTAGAAATAGTTTTCTTTGCTTATAGAAATTATGGTCTCATGCATAATCTAGTGGTGCTTTTTAATCATGAAAATATATTATTGGGATATTGTGATGCTATTTGGTTCTTTAGAATTAAGATAAAGGCGCACAATTATGTCTCTCTTACAAACAAATTTATCAAAAAACAAAATTGATATCTTAACAACAAATTGAAACTATAGAACTCAAAAATGCCATCCTACCTTTCTTTAGTGCTCTTTAAAAAAATGTCCATAAATGCATGCTCATCTTCAATTATATGTGAAAAATCAAGGGAATTTAACTGAATCTGCCATTTATAAAACTTCTCATGTAAGAAAAGAACATAAACTAATGAAGGTTGCCTGCATGCTAATAATTTCTCAAAAATAACACAAATATGTTGGATAGAAGTCTATGTTTTTTGAAATTAGAGTTGGGATTCAGCCAATTGCTTTTAAGATTCTTTCTTAAGTTCAACATTTTCATCCTTAAATTTTCAAATTTTCTTCTGGGTGATATGTTAGGCAGAGATTAGTTCCTCTAATGAAATAAGGAAAAAGGGAATAACTCTTGTTAGACCCTCTATCTAAATTACAATCTCTCATGTTTCTCTTTGCATGGTCTAAATAGAGGCTTGTAACTAAAAATTTTGAGCAGTGAGCTCTATTATTCTATTATTATGCTAGAAAATCACTATATTTCTATCATTAATAAGTACTCTTAGATTATTAATTAGATTACACTTATTAATATTGGCATTTTGAAAATAGATAATCTTAGTGTCCTTGAGTAACATAATTCTAAAAATCAATAATCTGAGTGTCCTTGATAGAAAGAGTATTTTTCAAATTACTTAATTATTGGGTCTATGAAAAATATTACATTGTGGACCATAGTTTGTTTAGCTTGTATTATTTGAAGAATTATTTCTTGATCACTAACTCTAGTAACAGATTCTTTCCACCTTTATTTAAAATTAGAAATCATCAATTCCTTACCTCTCAAAGTTGAATGGAGAACATATAACTCTATTTGTTATAGTATAATTGTTTCTTCATGGTCTGATAAGGCCATGGCATGTTACAATTCCTTTTCTTCATTGATATAATGTGGAAAAGATGGATCATCATCAATAAAGGGTACATTACCATTATTGGCAATAGAGGCCACAAATTTTTTTGATTCTTAAGGTACAACTTCTTCTATTAGGGTTCCCTTTGCAAATAAAACTTCTTATGTGGCCTGCACATCTTCTTCTTCTTTTTACTCTTCCTACAAGATTTATCGATGAATGTACCATAGTTTAGTTGGTGGAGGATGAGAGGTGTCTAATGAAAGTCCCATTTGTTGCTTTGATCTCTAATGACGTATCTTCAGAAGCAATGGTGGTGGAGATGGTCATTTTACAATTTTAACTTTGGGTTATTCAATCCAAATTGTAGTGGAAGGAAGAATGGTAGAGTGTGGTGTCTTTTTGGTAGGAAATAGAGAAAAAAAATTAGAGGGAAGAGGACCAAAACATTTCACCGCTTAGTTTACTAAGAAAATAATGGTGACAAATGAGTGTACCCAGCCCATGATGTCGGGTAGACCCAATACCTCATCTTATCTTTTGAGAAACATTAATTAGAGCATTGTGAAGGAAAGAGGGAGAATTTATCTTATACTATTCTTGAATAGATCCTTTACTCAAATGAAGAATGTGTCTCATAACATCTCCACCCATTACTATAAATTGACCATCACAAGCGATATACTTTATTTTCCAAAAAACAACATTTTGCCAAGGTTGAAGAAGACTTTCCCTTAGA
>JARHVA010009218.1:0-167500 GCA_037957365.1 Torreya grandis | reverse complement strand
AATACATATCCTACAAGATATAGTGAAGGTATTACAAGGTCCTTTAAATTATCACCTAGTAGCGCCTTCCATGTAAAGGAAATTCCACTTGTTACTTGTAGGACAAATCCACTCTTGTGCCTATTTGAAAGGTATCTCCAAAGAGATACCTTGAAAGGTAAATCCATTATTTTACATGTTTGAAATGTATCTCCTAGGAGATACCTTAAAGGTATTACAAAGGCCTTCAAAATATCACCTAATAGTGCCTTCCATGTAAAGGAAAATTCCACTTGCTCCTTGAAGGAGAAATCCACTCTTATACCTATTTGAAATGTATCTCCTATCAGATACCTTTAAGGGTACATCCACTCTTGTGAAATTTTAAAATGTATCTCTTAAGATATACCTTGAAGGTATTATAAAAGCTTTTGAAATATCACCCAATAGTACCTTCCAAGTGAAGGAAAATTGTACTTGTTCCTTGTAAGAAAAATACACTTTTGTCCCTATTTGAAATGTATATCCTAAGAGATTCATTGAATGGTAAATAAACTCTTGTTAAATTTTTAAAGGTATATCCTAAGATATACCTTGAAGGTATTATAAAATAATTTGAAATATTACTCAATACTGCCTTCTGTATAAATGAATATTCCACTTGTTCCTTTCCAGAGAAATCCACTCTTATTATTGATTGAAAGTATCTCCTAGGATATAACTTAAAAGAGAAATCTAATATTATGAATGTTCGAAATGTATATCCTAAGAGATACCTTAAGGTATTACAAAGGCCTTCAAAATATCACCCAATAGTGCCTTCTATGAAAATTCCACTTGTTCTTTGAAGGAGAAATCCACTATTGTGCCTATTTGAAAGGTATCTCCTATGAGATACCTTGAAGGGGAAATACACTCCTATTCATATTTGAAAGGCATTTATTAGGAGATACCTCAAAATATCACCTAGTAATGCCTTCCATGTAAACAAAAGTTTAACTTGTTCTTTGAAAGAAAATTTCACTTTTGTCCCTATTTTAAACGTATCTCCTAAGAGATACCTTAAGGGGATATCCACTCTTGTGTATGTTTTAAATTCATATAATAAGATACACCTTGAAGGTATTAAAAATTATTTCAAAATATCACTCAGTGGTGCCTTTTGTGCAAAGGAAAATTCCACTTCTTCCTTGCAGGAGAAATCCACCCTTCTGCCTATTTGAAAGGTATCTCATAGGAGATACCTTGAAGGGGAAATCCAATCCTAAACATGTTTGAAGGTATCTCATAAGAGTTACATTTAATGTATTAAAAATGTCTTTAAAATATCACCTAATAGTGTGCTACATGTGAATTTAAATTCCACTTGTTCTTTGAAAGAGAAATGCACTCTTGTACCTATTTGAAAGGTATCTCTTACGAGATACCTTGAAATGGGAAATCCAATCTTATGAAGTTATTAAAAGGGCCTTAAAAATATCACTCAGTAGTGCCTTTTCCATGTAATGGAAAATTTCAGTTATTTCTTGAAGGATAAATCCACTCTTATCATTATTTGAAATGTATCTCCTAGAAGGTTTGACTTGCTAAATTGCACAAAATCCAAGAGGTGAAGGAATAGGAAAGAAATGTGAAGCTCATATGATAATAATTGATTAAGAAATGATTCAATAGGAAGTATTCAGACCCAAGATGAAGACCTAGAAATTTAGTTTTCAAATAATATCAGCAAGCCACAAAGCCAACAAAGCATTCAAAGTTCAATTCTATTTGGAGAGGACAATTTTGCATCATCAGTGAAAAACATGGGAAAATTTTTGAATTAGAACATCTAGAGGGTAATGCATTGGAGATCCCCATCAATGGGATTGATCTAAAACATTTCAACTAACCTACCCATCTCTCCCCTTTGTACATAATTAGCTAGTTTCTCTTTCTATTTTGTGTTTCCATTTTTTTGTTGTTTCTTTCCTTTAATTTGTTCCCTTTGTTTTTTCCATTATAAATTAAGTGTTGTTAGCACAAGTGGATGGTCTAATCACCACATATCCTCTTTGTAATCCTACCAAATCTTTTATACATTTTCTAAAAGATAGCTAGTTACCTACCTCACCTATCAATAATGTTAGATGCTCCATCATGCATGATTTACCATAATGATCATCACAAAATCTCTTGAAAATGACCCTTCAATCATGTATGTTAAGCTTACAATTAATGGGGATGCTCATTTTTTAAATTTTTGTAATGAGCCCATCAAGGGGTACCAATGAATAAATACTCATTCTCTTGTTTGAAGCCAAATACTAGGCACTTTGAGAGTTTATTAAGAACATTAAGCAATTGAGATAAATGGAGAAAGAGTGTTTGCAATTGAATGATGTAGTGAAGATTTGTCAATCTATTTTTACAGTAGAAATAAAGAATGATTTCAAAGTAGATATCTTAGCATGGAAGATTTTATGTCCTCATCTAGAAGTGGAAATCATCCCTCAAACTAAAGAACCCGTGAATGGAGTAGTGGTGGAAATCCTCCCCATAATTACAACATGAGAAAATACTTTGCTTCAACCCCTATCCAAGTGAAGTAAAAACTTACAAATACTAAGAAGGAAATTAAGGGACTTTACAAGGACAAGACTTTAGTAACTAATTTCATGGATGAAATATTTGACCTAGAGTTAGCACAAAATCCCAAGATATTTAGAGAGGTCCCCCATGCCTAGATGCTTAAAATGATCAATAGGAAAGAGTATAACTCTTTCAAATGTATAATATGGGATTACACACTAGCAAAATACATAGTTTCATATGTACACCCATACCATGAGGTCATCCATCTTTATATAAAGAGATATGATGTTGGCACTGATATGATCACTGGTAATGCAGTCTGAAGGTTTAGATAGGTACATACAACATTAGTGAAATGAATCAACTCCCATTTGATACCATGGCCACTATCTATAGCATCGATAGCCTTTAGAACATTTGGGATTCTTTGAGACACAAGGTGCACTTCCTTGAATCTTTCCTTAAGGAAGAGGTGATAGAGATGCCTCCACTGCCCATATATCTATTGAATTTCACACATAGTTCATAAAAAACACCTTGTCCATGGTAGCCTTTGTCATGAGTGTGGAATCTAATAACAATCACAATTCTCCCTAGCCCATGGACTTCCACCTTTCTCCCCTTTGACTACCACAGTCCATTCACTTAGCTCTATGGTAGCAAGATCTACTGCTTTGTAACAATGATTAGCTATTTTATTTACACTACCACAAGGGATCCCTTTTGTAGAATAAGTTAACAATTTTTATATTCTACAACATTAATAGGTACATCTCATGGGTGTGAAAGGATGATTTGTATGTGCACCCTTGTGGAATTTTGTATTTAGTTTTCATCTATAATGAAAAGGATGTGAGGTTCTATGTTATTTGTACTTGGAAATTGTCTCTATCTATTGTTTCTTTGGTTTTTCTTCTATAATATAGGAAATCCAGTCTTTCACATGTTTGAAAGGTATCTCCTAGGAGATACCTTAAATGTATTAAAAGGGCCTTCAAAATATCACCCAATAGTGCCTTCCATGTAAAGGAAAATTCCACTTATTCCCTGAAGGAGAAATCCACTCTTATACCTATTTGAAAGGTATCTACTAGAAGATACCTTTCATTGGAAATCCACTATTGTGCTTAAAAGGTATCTCTTAGGAGATACCTTGAAGGTATTATAAAGGCCTTCAAAACATCACCTAGTAGTGGCTTTCATGTAAAATAAAATTCCACTTGTTACTTGAAGCAAAAATTTAGTCTTGCACCCATTTGAAAGGTATCTCCTAAGAGATACCTTAAAGGGGAAATCCACTTTGTGCATATTTAAAAGGTATCTCGTAGGAGATACTTTGAAGTTATTACAAGGGCCTTAAAAATATAACCATTAGTGCCTTCTATGTAAAGGAAAATTTCACTTATTCCTTGAAGGAGAAATAAAAAAATGGACTTTAGGATTAAAAAAAAAGGCTAATATTTAATCATGATTTAACCAAACAAAAGCTAATAAAAGATCATTTTAACATTGAAGCATAAAAACCCTAAGCATGTTCATTTCCAAATAATTTTCCATTGAACCTTCAATATAGAAATACAAACAACATTGGAAGTGGTAAAAACATGATCATCTAAAAACATGTCCATTAGTCCAAATGAGACTCAGGAACAATGTACAAATAAAATAGGTATAAATGAAATCCAAATTAGAAAATCTCACTTGGTAGTGAATGAGATTGGTTCTTGTATACAATATTAAATATTAAATTTTGGGTTCGAAAACACATAAAAGATTAAACTAAGTGACATAGATTAATATTTTCAACATGATAAAATGACCATGGCACAAAAAGAGTATGATGAAATCAACATCTCAAGGAAATTATCTCAGGAGAATTATTTCATAGGCCAAAGTGGTAATGACAAGTATCCCAAAGGTTCTTTTTAAAAATGGCCAAAGGGCACTTTCAAAATGTTTGAAGGGCCCTTCTCATTTGGGAAAGGTTTGAGACAAAATTATCAAAGGGTAAAGGGCCATTCCAGAAAGGTCGAAGGGTACCTTCCAAAATCATGAAGGGTACTTTCAAAAATTCTGATGCATAATTTAAAAAATTATAAAGGGTACTTAAAAAAATCTTGAAAGGTTCTTTCACAAGGCTCAAAAGGCATTTATCATCAGGGAAAGGGATCCAAAGTGCCTTTTCATCATCAACCATTTTACTCTGTTTCTTACTTTCCCATTTATGTTTCCTTTTATAAATAAATGAGATTACCATAAGTGGCCGACCTATTCATCATGAATACTTTCCCCTAGTTCTTTCAAATCCCCAAAAACTTTCTCTAAAAGAAGATTATATGCATACCTTACCTAAAATTAATATCATACACTCCATCATGTTTAAATTCTAATGATGATCACCATAAATATCTAGTGTATGGATCTCAAGCTTATGTGCCACCCCCATTATTTATGACATCACCTCTTTCTAAAAAATTCCCATGATGGATACACCTAATAGTGGTAAAAGTGCATAAATATCCCTTTTCTTCTTTTGATCCAAACACTTGACACTTTGTGATTTTTGATGAAGCATTGAGAAATTAGGAAGGAAAGAAAGAGAATTTGTAGAATGAATGAGGTAGTAACCATCAATCTGATCTAATTTGTAGAAGTAGAAAAGTTTTATTAAAATAAATACAAATACGGAGGCCTCTACATCCTCATCTAGTAGTGGCAAGCATCCTTGAAAGATGAGAACCCAAATTTAAAGTAGTGGAGGAGATCCTACCTTTAATCACATAATGGAAAAATTATATGCTTTATCCCCTACTCAAGTGAAGGAGAAGGTGCTATATACTAGATTGGAGACTAGGGGACCCTACAAAGATCAAGATTTACTAACTATTTTTGTGGACAATATATTTGACCCAAAATTGAACAAATGTTTTCAAGAATTTGAGAGAGGGCACTTACACCCAAATTATTGATAGGGTAATCAAGAATAATTACAATGCATTTGGATATAGATTGAGGGAAAGCATGATGCCATAATACATGGTGCCTGAGGTACACTTGTGTCCTGAGATTATTACCTTTTGTCAAAGAAGATACAACACTAACATGAGAGTGATCACTGGTAACACCCACTTAAGGGTAAAAATTAGTATAGATAATATCAAATAGATGATCTAGCTTCCTTATGACCCTAAGGCCATTATCTATAGCATCAAAAGCCTTTAGCTTATTTGGCTTTCCTAGATCAAGGATATAATGGATTTCCTTAGGACTCTAATCATCCACAAGGTCATCAAGATGCCTCCTCTACCAATGCCATAGGAGACCTATCCCATGTAGGATCTGAAAACCACTTTGACTATGCTAGTTTTCATCCTAGTCATGGATAGAGTTGTCAATGTCTACAACTTTCAACTAGGGGTACTCTTCCTATTGAAATCAAAATAAAAGGGGTAGGAATTGAAAATGGACTTTGATGAAGCCATTACTTCCAACATGAGGAATGAACCATATAATTTTTTAGCAATGAGTACCTTCTATTACTCATCCTTCCTCATGCACCTGACCTTACACTAGTATTCCCATTTCTTTTCCATGTATCTCTGGCTTAACACCTCCAATACTAAGAATTTTTCCCATGTAGTGGCCCCAATCATAGTATGGGATAATTTCCTATCAAAGATCAAGGAATAATATGAGTTCTAAGAGTGGTTCATGGCTTTAGTTCTTAAGGATCTCAGCTGAATGGCTAACACTTCCAAGATGGTAAATTATCAACAAGCTTGGCTCTCAACCAAAATTTTCCCAATTGACTAGTTTTGGGTGGCCCACTTCTCTTTCATATGAGTACATGGTTTCAAAGGAGAGTTATTTTAGCATCCCCACACATTGACAAATAAAACTTTATCCCTTGATTTGGCTCACCAAATTAATGTGGTAGACCTTCTCTACGGGGTCGAGAAGAAGAAAAAGGTTGTATATGATGTCCCCTTCTCAAGGGGTGGCTTCATAGTGCAAAAAACCCATTAGGCTTGCCTCTTTGAGGTGAATATAGTGTAACTTGGACTTAATTTGATAGGAAACTAATGGGACTATGATATGAAAGGATACATAGCCAAATTGAAGACTACCAGTGCTCCCAAACATCAAGATAAACTTTCCTTAGAGAAAAAGAAGTCACCCACATAAGACGTCTCCCAAAATCATGTGGAACTTGTTCAGATGTCATGATATGACCTTAAACCATGGGTGTATTTTTATGGTAAAGTCCAGATTTATGACCCAACATAAAATTTATTAAAGAGAATGAAGGGCCTACTTGCCCAATAAACTTAGAATGTGGATAAGAAAGTTACATTCATCAAATAATTTTTTGAAACTAGAAATCCATCCAAGGGATTATATGATGATGATCACGATGAGAAGTTTTAGAAGCTCTAGGATGAGTTTCAGCCAAAAGAGGTTAGCTTTGAGGAAGAATCTACTCTAGAGGTTGAGAGGGGGGATGAAGAAGAAGACACTCCCATAGAGGAAGCATGAGACATTCCTCTAGAAAAGGAATAAGAGGAAGTGGCCAACTAAAATCCTTCAACATGGCTGACTCCCACACCTTTAAATCCCTCAGCCCCACAACAATAGAAAGATCCGTCTGAGCACCTTATGACTAGGTCATACCATCTCAAGTTAATCTAATCACTTTGTGGATCCCTTAATTTCCACTTTTATGTCTTTCTCCACTACCATGTCCCCTATACAACTTTGAAATAGGTTGTGACATCATCTATTACCATACCAAGCACTTTGGATTCCCTTATCACTTCAAAATCTACCTTGATAGCCCCACTACAAGCTGAAGTACCTTCTGATACTGAACTAGGTACCACTTTGGCTTTGGTCTCCTCCTCATCTAATCAACCTGTCACTAAGCTCAACCCATTTTCTTCCACTATGGTTATCTCCTCCCACATCCCTTTCCTCACTACCCTACATTTTTATTCTACCTCAACCCCCTAGTGATGTAATCCCAATTCACCCCACCCCATAAACTTTGATCTTTCTCCCCTTCAACCCTTCACTTTCATTCACTCACCTCCATGGGTGTAGGGCATGCTTCTTCATAATAGTAATTGGATATCCCATTCATGATTCTACAAGGGACCCCCATTATAAGAGAAATAATTCAAGTGATACATCATTTTTAGTAGTAGGTAGACATAACAAGGGAATCGTGAAAGGCCCAAGTGAAAAATAAAAGAGTAAAAAAAGCCAAGGTTATGCTCAGGCTCACATGTGGTAATTTTATAACCTAATGCAATAATATCTTATAATCTCTCACTTGATTCCCCATGTGTAAAATCCCCTTAAGCTAATGCAACTAGGGGACTATGATATCCAATCTATCAACCTTAACCTTAGTCTAGCCTAGCCCACTGATAGAGTCATGTTTATGAAGGAGACATAAAAGTATGTGTCAATAGACTATATTATGGTGGTTTCTCAGTTAGAGAAGACTAAGCTAGATCTCTCAAGAGTAAAATCTATGGTTAAAAACCTCAATATTGAGGCTAAGGCTAAAGATATTGACCTTAATATGGCACTACTAGAGCTACAAGGTAGTATCCTATATGAAATCTTTTATGTGTAAGTTGAATCATGTAGAGCAGGATATGGATCTATATGAGATCCACTAGAAGATCCATGATGAAAATTTGCCATATGAACCATTGTAAAACTAGGTGTAATAGGACTCCTCGATCAAGGACCAAGATATTAAAAAGATCAAAAATGACATCACAGCTTACCCCTAGGCCATTGAGATCCTTCCCATAGTCCAACAGCTATACAAATCCTATTGGGAGTGGATCAAAGTTGTAGTGACAAACCTAAATAAAGTACTAACCTTCATCATAGACACACATAATCTATCCTCTTAGATGAGAAAATATATTAATAGGATAAATCCTTTTATCTCCTCAAAGGTCCCAAAGTCATAGAGTCTTGTTTAAAATATCTACAACACTTCTCCTAAAGCATTAATAAAATTAGGGGTGACTAACTATAGGTAGGTAGTGGCAAAGGTAAATGTGTTTTTAATGTAAAACAAGGAATAAAATAAGTGCAAGGTATTTCTAAATGCCTTGGATCAAGTGTCCCAAGAAAGGTGGGTACATATAGAATAATTAGTCTAGTTGGGAGTCCCCTCCCATTTTTTGATAAATAATAGGGTCCTCCTCAAGGATCAAATCAAGGCACTACTTAAACAAAATAAATATGATCAGACCATCTTTATGGCTCTCGGTTAAACTCCATATGGCTTTGAGGTGAAGACAATATTGCACCCACGTCCCTAGTTAGATTTCTAAACATTAGCAATGGTTGAGAGCTTGTGAAGCACCTTCATCAGAGAGATGATAGATTTGGATAGATCCTTTGATGTTCTCAACAAAAATACCCAACCAAAAGAGGAGTAATGGACACACTTGCAGGAAGCCCTTCAGAAGTTATAGATCTATGCACCTTCTTATCTTTTGTAGTTTTGTTTCATCTATTCTAAGAACCAGAGTTTTGGGTTCTCCCACCCATAGGTAGATACCCATGTGAGTCACTAATAATTTTGGATTGAAAATCCATATTTTTCCATTTTTGGAGCAATTCATTTATTTCTTTGAGATCACTAAACATCGACATGGTTCCTTGGCACCTTTTAGTGGATCCCATTTCGGTGCTTCTTCTCTGAGCCCACTTTTACAATTTTAACAAGGTCAAAACCTTCATTCACCTTTGACACATAGAATTTCTATGATCAAACTCACCAAAGAAGACCCCAAATACTTTTAAGAAGTGATCATATGACACATGTCATCTTTGTGCTTACCCAGGAGATGTGTTGGTTCATCATTATTTAAAGAAGCACCATTGGATGATAGTGTGGGTAATCCTTTAAAAAAAATCTTTTGGAACTCTTTAGGCTTAGCCTAAGGTTTAATCCTTTGATTTTTAGTGGCCAAAACCATTATGCATAGTATAAGTTGGACATCTCTAGGAGTAGACATGTGGCACTACCTCACTTCTCCCACGCATAGTGGTTTTAATAGAATAATGCAGTTATCCCATATCTAATATCTAGATGCCATTTTTTTTAATGATCCTGAGATGTCCTTTTATTTACAATGGCAACATCATGGTCACAAAGAGGGAATCTCTCGATGTGTCTTCTTTCAACGATCACATTACCTATTTATTTAGAGCTCATTTCTTTTGTAAGGGATGGCTAGCTATCATTTTATTTCTTTACATTCTCATTTTTATGGAAAACTAGTTTAATAGATTAAGATAGTAGTATTCAACATTTTTCTATTAAACAACCTTCATAATAGCAATTTCATCTCATGTCTATAAAGCTTTCCATAGAAAACTGTTCATCGAGAGTGAGAGTTTTAGACATCAATACTATCAACTAGGAGATTCCTTCATGGTTAACTTGAAGTATATCCTATAAGATACCTTAAAAAAATTATAAACCTCAATAATTTTAGGTAAGTTCATACTTCAAGTATCTAATTGGATATTCCTTCAAAGGCCTTCCAATACCTTCATGAGTAACTTGAAGGTATCTCCTAAGAGATACTTTGAAGATATTGAAAGGGCCATCAAGGGAGAAATTGTTAAACTTGATTGAGGTGGAAAGAGCATGTGCATAGGAGGATGTAAATGTCATACTCTCCCAAGTATTAGAAGGCCCTTCAAGTTATCAACTAGTAGTGTTTTTAAGGTGAAAATAATTTCTACAAGGAGATACATTTAATGTCCCTTTGAATGCATGACAACACCCTTTGAGGTGTCCACTAAGAGATTCCTTCAAGGGAATTGAAGTACAACTGTAATAACATTATGGTTAAATTGAAGGTATATACTATAAGATGTCTTGTAAGGAAAATTCACTCTTGTAAATGATTGAAAGGTATCTCCTAGGAGATATGTTGAAGGTACCTATTGATGGGCATTTTGACACATATTAGAAACATAATTCCCCTCATCTTTCTTCTTTGAAACAAATGTTTGTGGATTCCTTTTCCCATCAGATTATATTCATTGGTGTAAATAATTTATTTTTTGTTTGGTCATACCTTATTAGTTAAAGTGTCAGTCAATGTATATATTAAGAATATTGAATATGTATTTTGTATTGTAGTTTAGAAATAACATTTGTTTATGTACACTTAAACACTACTATAACACAAAAAAAATCTTGAACTAATGCAATATACAACTTGCATTTTGTAAAAGATCAATATTTAAGTCATTTCAATTGCTTTGCAGAATGTCTTTGGGTGAAAAAAATTACAGCACTTAAAAGGAAGAAGGTGGCCTTAATAGAAGAGAATTTGGATAAATGGTAGAAGAAGGCCTCATTTTAAAAGAATTTGGATAGAATACGGTATAAAATAACAAAACTAAAATTAAATCCATATAAACATCTTCCATTTTATGGTGGCGACAAAATTCCTTCTGATAATTGGTATTTTGAATTGTTTAGTTTGCCAAACGTGAATCCAAATATATACTTATTTAACACTACATCTGGAATAGAATCTTATCTAGTTGGAATAATCTTGGTCTGTTAGAAGGACTAACTTGAATATGCCCTTCAATTCCTTTAAATTATGGAATGGAGAAGAGGGAATTATCCATTGAGCTACATCTAATTTCATAAAATTTAAAACTAGTAAAATGGAGTTGACAAAAATTAGTTATTCCCCTTCTTGTGAAACATTTAGGTTTCATTTGAATAGATATGAAAACCTTCAAATTTTTGGGTTGATATATAGACATAACTTGAAAATTAGAATACAGAACATGTTGAAATAGAAATATGAACAAGGTGAAACACCTTCTTCTACTTGCCACCATGCAAACATGTATTTAAGATACCCTATAGATATGAGAGAAAAAACATTAAAGAAAAAAAGACAAGCAAGGGAAACATATTTGTCTGTAGATTTAAAATAGGCCATACAAGTACTCATACTAGTGGAGAAAAATAAGATTAAACCAAAGGTTGGAACACTTTTGTTGACTCAAAAGTCTCATGAGACACACAATGAATTCTCTACATTGTATATTTCCTCTAGAAATTATACCTTGAATATTCCTATAGGGCTCTATGAATTAGGGTACACAAATATCAAAATAAGAAATTTGAATGAAAGAGGGGTGAATAATATAATTCATTCATTTGTAAAACATAATGAGGTTCTAATGAAGGATGATTTTTTAATTGCTTTTGATCTAAGTATACCTAACTATTTTATTTAATCAAAGAAATTCCTACAATATATGATGGAGAAAAAAAATTTAAGGTTCAAAATTGTATATGTCCAACATTTAATTACAACAGAATTGATAACTCTTTCAAAGGAGGAATATAATTCACAATCATTGAGAAATAAATGTTGTGTTAGAAGGGTAATATTTATATAAAATTGTACTTCATTCCATATTATGCACAAAATATATAATCAATATAATGAAGCCAACGAAAAATTATGTAATCAATAAAATGAAGCCAATTAAACAATTTATAAGGCTTCATTTGTAGAAAGAGTTCAATCTACATGTGACATTATCAAAATAAGAGGTTAGAAGAATCTTGAAATAGGAAAGAAAAAGATGGAATAAATACATGAATAAAATAAATACTTATTCACAAAACTGAGCTATTTAGCACAATAATTGTAGGAGAGAAAATGCCTTTTTTTCATGGAATAACACATTTGGGATTGTTTTGATAAGGTATTTGATTTGTTTGAAAGTGGTACTTTACCTAGTTCAGCTAAATAAGATTTGAACCTGATTAGTACAATCATACATAGAAAAATTCAAGTGCTTTTAGAAAAACAAAAAGTAGAACTAGCAAATTTATTAAAAAAAGGGTCTATTTACTTCTTGAAAACCCATGGGTATAATAACATGGATGGTTGTTGTAAAAAGGTGAAGCTAGAGACTAACATATTATCAAAAATTGTTGATTATTTTATTAACCATGATAGGAAACTACCACCCAACCAAACAATCACACCTAAAGAGGTAATGGAGCATTATAAATTTTTTGAAAAAAGGATTGATGATGTGTGTGTCCTGAATGAAAGTATTTTAAAAAACAAAAAAGGCTAGGAAGCATTATATCAAGATTCATTAAGCATATTGAAAATGTATCTACATAATGATGGATGCCAGCTTCTTTGAATAGATACATAAAGATTCAGATGCCATTATGGGCCCCCTTGTCTTCGGTCATCCATTTTAAAAGATTTTAGTGAAATATTCATTCTTGGTCTAAATGTCGATTTGATAATTATTGATCTTCTGAATCTCACTAAAGTTTTTAAGGAATACCATATTCACCTATTTATTTAGGCATTAATTGAAAAATTTATTATTGAGGCCTTTAATGTATTCATCATTCACAAACTAGAACATTATTGTACCATTCAGACCTCTCTCAAGAATATGCATGTTGGTGATTTATATTAAATTCAGGATAAAAGTGTCATACTATGGGATCCAAATAGTTATGTATTCAATTGGACACATATTATAGGCATCAATTTTTGTTATGGTGTAGCTCATTATCAACTACAAAGTTTCTGCCTCCATTAACAACAAAGTAGATTAGAAGACAATTTTGACATCTATAAAGACGTACCAACATTTCTAATGATTAGTTCACACAAAATAGAAAGTCCATTAAAAATTAAACAAGATACCATATTTTGGGAGACACTTATCTCTACTTTTAATGATCTAGATTCTTGTGGCATTTTAGAGGTATATACACGAACTGGATTGGTGCATGCTTATACCAAATTTCAAAGAAATTTATCTTGTATTCTAGAAGCTGAAGAACAAAATATTTTTAATGTTTAATTTAAAATTTATTTGACAAATTTTGTGTAACCAATACAAAAACAACCACTTTTTTCAGTACTAGGTACATAACATTTTTAATTTATTTTATAATCATGCTTAATTTTCTAAATATTACATCTTAGCAATCTTTTGGTGTGTATGCTTTATTTTTGAAACCTAACAACTTCACAATATTTTGCTGTGTAGCACTAATGCAATTTCATGCAAGTGAATAAATAATAATAACGTAAAATCATATCAATGAACATGACACATTATAAGTTAAAGAAGGTAACATACAATCATGCATATATTTTTCAATTATATAATTTTTTATTTATCAACGATTCATAATACTGATAGAATATTTCTTCATCTATTTATGTCTCAATTATAATAGTTCAAAATGTAAATTTAGCAATTTTTATCTACAATACAACAACCCATGACATAGCTCTGTACGTTGGTGCCTCCATCAAAACAACACAAGGTAAAACTTTACAACAAGAGACTTTTTTTAAAATACAAATATCAAATCGATTGATAAAAAAAAAATTTAGTTAGTACATTATACAATACCTTGTAGAGAATATAAAATCAAAGTTTCAATGAAAGAGTGCACCCATACAAACTACAAAAAGGCAAAAAAAAAGGTGAAAATCACTTTCAATAAATACTTAATTATACAAATCCATACAATTCTAGAATATATTAATTATACTTATTTATTTAAACACATTAAAAAGTAATTTTTATTCATAAATGAGATTTTAGAATACAATAAAATATAGACTTGCATCAGCGTGGGATTTGGAAGTGTGGTTCATTTTATTTTTGTGTAGGTTGAATGTGGTTGTATTTAGCGACTAAAATTTTGTTTACAACACATTAAAATGTTGTTTACATGTTTAATTTACTCAGTTTAAAATAACACAATATGTGTTATACTATGTCTTCAATACAATAAATTTTGATGTAGAGTATCCTTGTGTTCTTTATAAATAAAATATTAATAACATATATTGTGCTAGAAATAGTTATATTACTATTGATTCAAATAATTTTTAATTCGGTGTGTCTTATTGGAGGAATATTAAGGGGGTTTAACTATTAAGGTGTATTATATTAATTTCAATTTAGTGATAGTGAGCTATGACTTAGAAGAGTAAATCCTATTATGTTTGTTGTGAGGAGGTGTGTAAACATATAAATATGTATTGGTATGCATAAGAACAAATGATACTTTCATTACTATAATAATATAGATGTTTGTTGATCAATGTTAAATTTATATAAACGTCTATGAGAAATAAGTTATGGCAAAATCGAATTGATTCAGATTATGATACATTCATGTTCAAGATATAAGGATTCAATATGGACTTTTATGTGCATATGTGTGTTACAAAATTGGTAACAGAAATTATACATCCATGTATAATGAGTATTATAGTTACAATGTGCCTAAGAATGTACTTATTTTTGTATGTGTTTATATTAATCTTTATAAGATTGAAATAAATGCAAAGAAAAAATGAATCAAATGAAATGCATTATGTTTTTATCCTACAATAAGAAATGCAAATCAAAATCACATCAATGACAAGTCTAGTAACATGAAAAACATTTTATTAGAAAATTTTCATGCTATATCACTTCTAATATAATATTGTTAATAAATGATTCATTTCTTTTGTTTAAAAATTACAGACATTTCAAATGAGGAGCTAAAACTGAATTCTAAAAAATTATTGATTTTAAGGTTGGCTAACTTATTATTTGTTTTGAACAAAAAAAAAGATATGCAAATTCATGATACGAGAAAAAAGAATATTATAAAATTAAAAATATGTCATACTACATTTGAGATCATTAAAATGAAATTTTAAAGGTAGCATTGTAGTCTCTTTCTCATGTTGGCATTTGGTCAATGATAGAGGACAATCATTTGAGGATACTCACTCAAGCCATTGGTTACACAAGTTCAAATTTCCTATTTGTTTGGGGGAAAAATATTATAAGCCATTCAATATAAACATAAAAAAAATATGATGAAGTTATTTTTAAAGGGACATTTGAAGATGATTTTTCAATTGCCAACATGTTATTCATTGATTGTAATTCTTAGAATCATGTTACAAATCAAAAATTGAAAATGAGTTATGTTATGTCAAGTAGATATATTGAAAATGGAAGTTAAAAAGATTAAAATGATTGGATAATAAAAATTATGTCAATAATCACATTCTTTGAAGAAAGCAAAAAATCAATGCCAGTAGCTATGAACCAATGTTTAGAAAGATGTAACTTCACCTGATTCATTCAAGTGTATTTATTGATTATAAAATATAATTCTAGTAATAAACATTATCATTAATTTCATACAAATAAATTCTAAATTATTTCAAATATAGTTAAATTAATTTCAAAATAATCGATTCTAATTTATAATTACTTTGATCTAGTTATTAGTGCAATTTGATTTATAGTTGGAGATTCCTTGAAATTATTGAATTAGTATATTGACACTTGTTCATTCATAAGATCTTCTGAATGAATAACAAATAATTGTCAAGATCTTTTATTATGTAGATGAACTAGATTGCTTAATATATTTCCATCCATAATTTGACTAGTCAAATGATTCCACATGTCCTAGAAATGAAAGCTACTTCAAAGGATCAATGATTAGTATGAAGGCCCAGAAGGGTGCCATGAGTTTGAAATAGTCCAATCTATTCAAAATGATGTACTCTCAAATGGTTTAAAATAATTCAATTTATTTGGAATATAGAAACCATATTTATGGAGAAAATATTGTTCACTTCTCTTTAGTGGTATAATTTCAAATTATTTAAAATATCCCAATTTAATTGAAATGATTTATGCTCAAATGGTTTGAAACATTCTAATTTATTTGGAATAAACAAAATTTATTTTTTTAGAAAATATTTTTCTAAATCACTCCATTTTATAGGTATATGTCTAAATTATTCAAAATATCCCTATTCACTCAAATGATTTAAAATATTTCAATTTATTTCAAATATAACAAATTTATTTTTGGAGAAAATTCTCTTCACTCAATTTAGTGGATGTAAGTCCATTTTATTTAAAATATCTAAATTTATTTGAAATGATCTTTTTCCAAATGGTTTTGAACACTCCAATTTATTTAGAATATATTAAATTTATTTTTTGCAGAAAATTTTCTCCATTCCACTTGATCGGATATAAGTCCAAATTATTCAAAATAGTCTAATTCATTCAAAATTATCTATGGCCAAAATGGTTTGAAATAGTGTATTTTATTTAGAACAAAAGAAAATTATTTTAGAAAAACAAATTCCACTCCACTTTAGTGGGTATAAGTCTAAATTATATAAAATAGTCCTTTTATCATGAAATCCCTAAGATATATTTAAATCCCACATAATATCTATCAAACCTATCTATGAGTTGTCACAACAACTCATTATTTTCACACAAACATATTTCTGATTCTCATAGATATACCCACATAATGAAATACTAATACCTAGCATTCATCCCCTTAGTGTGAACATGGGAAAAATGAATCACACATTATTCAAAAGATTCTCTCTAAAAAAATTCTTGGACCAAGTACGACTCTATCAAGTTGTCTCATAAGCCTCGTAAAGGTGCAACTTGTGAGTTGAATTACTGATTTCCCAAATTACACCTCCCAAAAATCCTAAATTTAAAAACTCATGAACTATATGGGAAACAATCCATGTTGATATTACAATCAATTTCTTCTTATCTTTCAAAAATGGGCTTCTTATAATATGAGTCTTTCAATAATGTTACTACTGTAGGTGATTATTTTTTATATTTATTTTATGAAAAACACGCCAACTAAATAAATAGAAAATGAAATGGAAGCTACTATCACTAGAGCATAGTATGTTCCAATTTTTAGTGGATAATGATAAAAGTTAATTGACCTCCTACCTATGTTACATTCAATCTCTTGTTGTGATGTTGTTTTATTATTATTATTATTATTATTATTATTATTATTATTATTATTATTATTATTATTATTATTATTATTATTATTATTATTATTATTATTATTATTATTATTATCCATCGCCACTATCAATACTCATTAAATCTACCTTAGTGATCGGTTCTGTCACTGTGACTATATTAGCATCATTTAATTTTTAAAAAAAAATCTATCTATGATAACATCATTATCTTGAATTTGACAATTCCTAGATGTGGGTTGTTTTTTCTTGCAATAAAAACATTCAATATCCTCATTTTATCTAATTTTTATAATTTTTTTTTTAGTATAATTCACTCTCATCTTTTATATCTTTTACATTTGTTCTATTTTTCTTATCTAAGAGAGTTAATTTAATATCTTCTAGAAATTGAGAAGGCATATAACCAATAGTAAAATTAACATTGTTGTAATTACAGGGAAGACTATTTAACAAAATGACTTTGGCATCATCATCATCTATTGGTGCTTTGAATTTTATGAGTTATCTATGGAAATGTCTTCAATTATTTATGTGGCTATACATAGTGACTTTTTCAAACATTTTACTCTGAATAGCTCACGTTTTAGAGAAAACTTTATGCGGTGTGATTTACCTCCAAACAATTTATTCAAAATTTACCACATTACTGATGATAGTTTACAAGGTGTACATAATTTAATTTAGAATCTGAGAAAGCGAGGCCAATTATGGTTTTGGATTTATCATCTATACTATCCCGCTCTATTAACTTATTTGGGTTTGTCTTATTTATTTTCAATTTAGTATCCTTAGAAAGTTCTTAGGCATTAGCTCCATTTACATTTTTACTTTCAATATGTGAAAATTGAGGCTAAAATACTTTTCTAATCTAATGTCCACCTTTATAAATGATAATTGTGGACCATTTTAACATAGATAAACATAATTAATTATTAAATCAATAATAGATTTTAAAAATATATAATTAATTGAACTCTTAAAAATAAAGTCATATCTTATCATGAAATTCCTATAATATATATAAATCTCACATAATCTCCATCAAAATTATGTACATGAGTTATCACGAAAACTCATTATTTTCACATAAACATATTACTAATTCTAAAAAATATAGCCACATAATGAAACCCTAATTCTAAACAAGTTACAAAACTATAGGATATTTCCTATATTAATTCATACTAAGCCTAAAAAAAATAGTGCATTTTTCCGACATAATTACTCATAATAAGTGAGTTCAGTTAAATTTATGGGTTGAAAATGTCGTTATCGTGTGGGGATTGAAAAAATTATCTATATTCATACCTTCTATTTGAAGGTCTTAATTGACAAGAGATTTTATTCTTGTTTAATAATACATTTCTTTGTTTCATGGGACGTGGTAAAATATTCTCATGGTGTATATCAAAATTGAAAAGGCATGAACAAATGGAAATTCATAAAATATTTATAAACTATCCTACCTTTTTAATGGTAGGCCATCATTCTCATCATTTGATTTAAATTTAATTACACCCTTATTGATGTACAAGGGTTGGGATGGGATCTATTGATAAGATTAAAAGGAAGGAGGTGGTTACAATGTTAAACAGTGCTTAAATTTCATTACAGGAAGGAGGTGCATACAAAATTATTAGTGTTTAAAGAAGGCACATATAGGATGTCACCAAAGACAAATAAATGCATCACTAGGACTAGTTTTAGGAGTTGGACATTAGAGCAATTACTAATGTATAAGTTATTAATCACTAGTGTTATTTGTTCCAAAAGTGATTGATTTATCAATCATATCATTTCAATCATATGTGATAATTAAACAACATTTAATTAATTAAAAGTCAACCTCATTCTAAAATTGATTAATGTTAATAAATGATTCATTTAAATTATTATTATTTTATCTTTTTAAATATTGTGTACAATAATTACAATCATATCTAATCTTACACTCAATCTCTTCCCATCCAAAAATAATGGGCTCCTTTAAATATGAATATTTCAATAAAGTCATTAGTATAGGGGATTATTTTACATATTTATTTTATTGAAAACACAACACACAAATTAAACAAAAAAATGAAATGAAAACTATTGTCACTATAACATAATTTGACCCTATTGTTAGTGGTTGATGAGAAGTTACTAATTGACTTCCTACCTTTCTTTACTTCTAACCTCCTATTATAATGCTTATTTAATATAATTATTCATCATCACCACTATCAGCACTCATTGAAACTTATTCAATGATTCGTTATGTCCAAGTGATGGTATTATCTTCATTTGAATTTTATTTGAACTTACCTTTAAGAACATACTTAGCTCAAACTTTAAAATCATAGGATATGTGTCCTTTTTTCTTATAGTAAGAAAAATTGATTTCAAACTTGTTTTTATCTAGTATTTTTTGATATTTTCTTAAGAATAATGCACTCTCCTCTTATATATCTTCTTTAGTTGTTGTTTTCTTTGGCTAAGAGAGATGAGATCATATATTCCAAAAATTGAGAACGCATTAGACCAATATTAAAAATAAAATTGTTGTGTTTAGAATGAAAACTATTTAACAAAATGGCTTTTACATTATTATCATCTACCAGGATTTTGAATTTTATGAGTTGTTTAAGAAGAGATATTAGATTATTTATGCGGCTAGACATTGTAACTTTTTCACACATTTTGAGTACAAATAGCTTGAGATTTATAGAAAACTTTGCATTAATTACTTTACTTCTAAATGATTTATTTAAATTTTATCATGTTACCATGGACAATTTTTCATGATTTACATAATGTAATTCAGAATGTTAGAGAGCGAGGCCAATAATGTCTTTGGGTTTATCATCTCCAATCTACCAATCTATTAACTGTTTTGGATATGTAGGTGTTGTCTATCTTTTCGTTGTATCCTCCACAAGTTCTTGTTCAATAGCTGCATTTGGATTTTTACTTTCAAGGTTTAAAAATTGAGATCATAATATGTTTCTTAATTGAATGCTTATCTAAATAAATGAAAAATGTTGATCGGTTTAACATAAATAACACACCTCATTATTAAATGAAAAATAAATATTACAAATATATAGCTAGTCAAACACCTAAAAACAAAGAGTCACAACTTATCATGAAATCCCTATGACCTTTCTAAATCCCACATAATCTCCACCAAACCTACCTACTTGAGTTCTCACAATAACTCATTATTTTCACACAAACATGTTACTAACTCTCACAAATATATCGACATAATCAAACACTAATTCCTAACAAGTTAAAAAACTACAAGCCATTTTTCTATATTAACCATTCTAACGCTGAAACACTTGAGTTTTTCCACATTAAATACTCACAATAATTGAGCTCAGTTAAATATATCCACTATTTTATCTTTAAAACTCTATCATAAGAATATGAGGTGGTGATAAGCTTATGCCAATATTGTGAGGTTGTCTTCATCTTTCTTAAGATCTATGGAAAAGTTTGATGGGACATCCATTGACAGGCAAATGAGGCACTGGATTTGCTGAAATTTTCTAATCTAGATCATTTATCTGGTACCCACTAAATTTTTAAACAAAATGATGCATGAACAATAATATCTTTGTCTTTGAAAATTCCCACCCTAGATACTTGTGCAAGCCTCCTCCAAATGGTAGATATGTGTAAGGTGCCATAGGTGTTGCTTCCTTATGGAATCACAAAGGCATGGATTTACATGGCTCATTGAAATGCTAACTTAATTGAGATGTGTAGTATATGGTGTCCACAAAATCTCTCTATATAAAATAATAATGTGCTAGGTTCCAACCATCAAGACGTAGCCTTCACATCTTTGTCATAAGGAGGTTGACTAATGGTTTTCAAAGGAGAATAACATATTAGGTTGTTTTCTTATTATCCTTTTTAAATTAAGTTACCTTTAGAAAGTTCACTGAGAAAATATAATTAGTTATTAAATACAAATGAAGAGCAATTTGCACAATTATATTAATTAGTAAAAAAAAAATAGAAGTGTACAACATACTTTATGTCCTTTTGGAATTATATAACAATTGTAATGAATGCCATTGATGGCTTTACAATATGTTCCAAATGACAGAGGAAACATTCTTAATATTTCTTGAACCACTTACCATGTATATTTCATATCCTTCAAATCTTTCCAAATAACATCTTCTGGGGCTTTTTAGAATGCAACTATAGCCAACTGTTCATTCATAACAAAAAAAAAACATATATTTATAAGTTATGAGTATTACACCATATTAAAAATATATTTTAAAATGTTAAAAACATTTTATTTATGAAAAGAGGGAGAAAAATCCCTATGACAACATGAAAATCAGAAGCCTAACAACTACTAGTCATGACCAACATACAAGAACAAACAAAGCAGACAAGAAGCCAAGTCTCTTATATAGTTTTTTCTTAAACATATTTAACTTTAAAAAAGCATTTTTATTTATTTATTCATTCATTTATTTTATTGTTTATTATTATGTGGTGGGTGGTTGAGATATATAACATTCTTTACATAAATACATCATTAGCACATATGTAATTTTAACACAATTTAATCCAGATAAACTATAAAACAGAATAAGAAAGTACATGCATACCTTTAGCCATTTTTTCATAACATTCCGGATTGAAGAACAAGAGCTTGAACATAAGCGTGATTGGTGAAATGGTGGTGTCATATGATGCATGAAGTAACCCTTAAAAATTGCCTATCATCTCCTTGTCTGTAAGAGGTTTCCCTCTTTCATCTTTGAAGGTGAGCAACACAGAGAGCAGATCCTGCATGGGAGATGCCCTTCCCGAGCTTAGATCGCTTCTTCTCTTTTCTATTAAAGAGAGGAGTATTTTATCCAGCCTAGCCCATGGCTTAAGAGCTTGATTAAAACCAGTCACTGGAAAATCTATTGGAATACGCATATTCCCGGCAAGAACAGTCTCCAAGAGATTATGAAGTGGTTCCAGTGCATGCTCCTCAGTTATGCCGAAAAACAAGCTGCATGCAATTGAAAAGAGAAGCTATCTTACCAGAAGAAACACCTTCGCTTCATCTTTTCCTTCCATTTTTCATTTATATGATGATGGATTTCCGAGCTCATCTTAGCAACGTAATTCTGCAACGCTCCAGGGCCGAAGAAGGTGTCAATGCTGGCGCCTAAGGTCCTATGCTCTTCTCCGGTTTTGGCCAGAAGAGAGTCCTGGGACATCAATCTGAGAAAAGACTTGGGCCATGATACGACCACTAGCTTATTCTCGTTTGAGAGGAGTAAGCGGTTTCCCTTCGGCCCCCATACTACAATCGTGGGATGGCCTGTCAGTGAAGTCATGAAGATATCACCGAATTTTGATATTCTCTCATCGAAAAATTGTTGGGCTTTGTTTGACCGAAGTGCTTCCACAAATTTAAAGGTCTCCCAAACTAAGGGGAGTCCTAAATTTCCAAGGGGAAGTTTGTGAGAGAGATGGTGTTTGGGATGCAGGAGGCACAGAATAATATTAGCAATGCCGGCCATGGCTGTCAAGGCGATGGAGAGAGTAGCAGGGAATGACTCCTGTTGCATAAATTCATGGAGCTTTGCTTTCAAATGGAAGGTATCCATTTTGCAGTAAGGCAAGGGAGGAAGAGATGACAGCATTGAGTGTGAAGCGCGTCGTTATATAACCCTACAAACTAAACCTTGAGTATAATTTTATTTGTCCGATTCATTCTAAATCATTCCAATGGACCCGAGCTACTTTAGCTCGCTTTTTGACTGCGCGTGCACATTTCGCGTGGCGCTGCACATTACCATTTGAAGGTCTGAATTGAGAAAGAGATTCGTTTCTTCTTTAGGTAATCCCAACTTTCTTTGTTAGTTGGCAGAGGGCAAAATGTACCCCACGAGCGGTAAAATCTTCCCCGAAATGGCATGACAGGCCATCGTTCTCATCATTTGATTAGGCCTTTAGTGATCTGCAATCGTTTAAATGGAGGAGGTGCTTACAACGAGGGTCTGCACATGTAAGAGGAGAGCGCTTCAAGTACCCAACAAATTTATAAATTTATTGTAGGAGGAAAGCGCTTCATGTGCCGTGCACATGGGAATAAAAGATTAAAATTTGGCCCTGAGTACATTCGAGGGTGTTCTGGCCCCGTCTATACAGTGTTTTGCAGCAGGATTTTTTGTTGTCTAGATTTAACAAAAGCTCATCTACCTTCTCTTTATTTTCTGATAGTTTCTGACAGATTTATGATAGATGTTTGAGGGTTTTCAATTGTTTGCAAATAAGTTAACGTCATTTAGTAAGCATTATACATTAATTAATTTTAAAAAGTATTGATTTGGAGATTTAAACTTTATGTACGTATGAAGGGAAAATAATACTGGCTCCCCTGTACAAAATGAACCCTACAATGCACACTCACCTACTGATTTTAAACACAACACATTGATCAATAATTTCATTGCCTTCTTCACTAATTTATTATTAATTGCTGATGAATGATATTAATCTAATAATACAATATTTGCATTGTTATAAATGATCATGAGAATTTTAATTATATTGGATTTCTATATTAATATTTGTAATACTGCTATCATTTCATGACCCTAAAGAATTTCCAGTGCTATTTTCATTCATCAAGATCTACCAAGGTCAAATGCTATTTTATTTTAAGTTGGCTGTTTTTTAAAATTATAATCACTCTTAATCTTTAATTTAAATCATAGTGATTTATGTTCATAGAATATCTAGTTTTATATCTTACTTATTAGTCCTTTTTTTTCAACTCTAAAATCAATTTTTAATACCATTATTTTTACATGTATAATTTTTTATTATTTTATTATTATTATTATTATTATTATTATTATTATTATTATTATTATTATTATTATTATTATTATTATTATTATTATTATTATTATTGTGTACATGTATGCATGTGCACGTGTGCATGCGTGTGTATTTAGATTTATTTACATTTTTTTGATAAGCTGTGATAAATATTGAGTATTATTGAAGAGTTTGATAAATAATTAGTACTTAAAAGCTATATTAACTCTCTACTCTTAGCACTGTCATTTATCCAATCCTTAAAAATGCCAAAAAAAATATTGTTAATTAAATTTAAATTACGGCAAGTAATTGTACAATATTAAATTTATATCTTTATGTTCAAATTATTAAAACAAGTTTACGTTACAAATTTACATGCAAACTTAATAAAAAACAATTCTCAATACAAAGGCAAGGACTAGCTACTATGCACCCCTTGTTACTAGTGGTACATTTATTAAATTTACAAATAATCTTAGCCTTGATTAACAGAATTTCTTAAGTCTATTATCTTTAAAATAACTTTAGATGGACAATACACATACACCGCAAACATTGAAACCTAATCCACACATTAATGTCATTTATTGTATGTCATAATTATATAATAGCTTCAATTTTTTATTATGAATAAATGGACCTATGCTAATATTGCATTATAAATATTTATATACATTTAATTATTGTAATTATACATATAAAATAGTAAATTATGTATAGTTAATGTTTAAAGGTCTATATGACAATTATCATTGACCATTTACAAATTATAATTAAATATTACTAACTTTTAAAAACTTAATCACATGTTCTACATAAGAAAAGTAACATGAAACCACAAAATTGGCACATAAATGTTTCAACCTTTTATGACATAGTAAATATAAATGCTACAATTGTTAACGAGTTAAGTAGACTAAATCACAGACATAATATACATTGAGTACAAGCATTTATTTGTTATAGAATTGAGTGGATTTGATATTTATAAAAATATTAATAAATAGTACAAGTAATGACTTAGCTAGCAAACACCTGATACAAATGAGATAACTATGAAAAAAGTTGGTATAAGTGTCATAAACTAGATCCCAGTGTCACAACCCCTCCTAGGTAGTAGGGCCATAATTGGATAGTAGCACCATTATTGAAAAAGAGGTGGCAGTGTCCTGGTATTAACAATTGTGTTCTTTATGTAGGACTAACCTGATAATTTATTTGTACCTATGTCTAGATATCTAAGGTTTTATCCTACATGCATGAATTTTGAAACCCTACATTTTACCTATAATATTTGATTTATTATACAAACCCTAATACTCCATATAACTAGGCCATGAGCTAAAAAAGGTGTTTGCTAGTAGGGTAGGATGGACATCCTCAACACCCTACTATGAATAGAGTTGCTTACATATCAATACACTGAGGAAGGATCTAGCCTGATGTAGTTCTTCCCAACTAGGTTATGGTGCAAGTTTCTATGATGCTAGTATGATAGTGGCCTTGAGTATCTTGAATGTACTTGAGACTAGAAATATGGATAACCTGAGTTTAGGGTTACTATAGATAGTAGTATATAGAAGTAGGGTATAATATGGATTGATAACCTTAATTGTGCTCAACTTGTTTTGAGTTTGAATTTGTATTTTCCATTTGATTTTCATCTAGTGGTTATAAGGGTAAAATTCATGTATTTAAACTAGTATCTTGCTTGTATGGGTGATAAAAAAATGTCTAGGCCAACCTTAGGATGTTCTAGTTTTGAAAATATATTCATTTGGGAAAAGATAGGGAAAAATACACTAGCACCATTTAGTGTTTAGCTATCAAAACATTAAACACAAAGGGATAGGATCAAGAAATAAAGGTTTGTGACTAATTTGGAGTTGACTAGGGATGCCTATGGCATATATGAAGGCTGAATAAGTGTGGCAATATGAATTATGATAGGTCTAGGTCTAAGTCAGGGATAAGTAGTCTCAATTAAAAATATTATCACTCAAACACCAATTTTGAGTGATTACATTTGCCCTCCTTTATTTTAAAAATGTAGCAAAGTGAAACTATTATGATAAATGAAAAAGAAGGATACCTACACTTATGTATGAGGTGAATATCATGAAGTTTTCCATGAGTATGTGGATCTAGGTTTTAGTATTTGAAGCATTTTCCAGTACATGTCCTAAAATTGAAATGCACATAAGTTAGTCCTTACCTAAGAGATATCAAAATTAAAAGAATATATCGAGTAAAGAAGTAAAAATGAGTAAAACCAAGTAAGAGATGAGAAAAAAGAAGGAATGAATACACCTCATTGGGTACACAAACCAATACATAAAGTTGGTGACAAATTGTGTGTGCATGTATAGTGATCAATCTATGAATAGCTTGATAGCTTGCTCAATCTTCCTATGTGGGTGGCTCAAGAATCTAACCTAATTTTGACTCTATCATTACCTAACCCTGTATAGTGGATCATGATAAATGAATCGATTGGATTAGATTGATAGTGTGTCTAACCCGGTCATGTAGGTGACTACACATCTCAAGTAGGCTATGACTGCATCATTGCCCACCCATGTGTAGTAGATGCATCTAAAATTAAATTGTGTGAAAACTGTAAATGTCTAATTGGGTGTACCTAATTATGTATGTTAGATATATAGCTACTCAAGTACATTAGCCAGCTCTGGGCCACTTGAGAAAGCTAACAGCTACAAATGGAGTAAGGCATGAAATTGGTGTACAACCTAGAATATTATATGAAGTGTAAATAGTGTTGAGAAGGACATGAAGTTCAACATTCTATCTAACCAATTTGTGTGTAAGTGAGAATATAGAAAAAGTGTGTCATGCACATGCCTTTAAATATAATATTTGAGTATATGGATTATGAATGAAGTTGTAGTAAACTATATCTAGGTATCTAAATTGAATATGGGAATGGTCATGGCCTGTGTGATGCCCCTAATCTAATTAAACTAATATTAATTTGAGATAAAATAGTATGAATCTAACCAAAACTTTGTATAACTAGTAAATCTATAACTGAAAGACTTTGAAAACCTATAATTTACATATTGTACTTTTATGGCCAATCTTGGTTGTTCTAAAATTGAGGCTTATGGATAGTAGATCCAGTCTTGGAAAATAACATCATTTTTGAAAATGTGGTGCTAGTGTCCCAATTTGGGTGTTATTGTCCTTCTTGTATACTTTCTATGAAACTATACTACTTTTTGGTTCACTATTTTTTCATTGTGTTTATCTATGTCTAATTTTTTGTAATTAAGCCTATATGTTGAAAAATATATTGTATGTATAATATAATACCCTAATCTCTATGAAAAACCATGTGAAATCCCCCTCTTTTAAGTGAAGTTTTTAAACCTCTTCAAGAATCGTCCTCAAAAGAGAAAACTCTATAAATGTGTATTAGATGGATCATATATGAAAACTACATAATAATCCAATATAATGTGCATACATAACATCTAAATATAAGATAATTTGAGTATATATGTGTAATATAAGTTGTATGTCATGTCTATCATTGACAAGAGTGTCAGTGTAGATGCAACGATGTATGTACAAAACAAATTTGAGTAAAATTAAGTAGATACCTAGAGGGATGAGGCATTATGTCCATCACAAAACCCAAGTATTAAGGGTAGATGCATAAGGCTCCCCATGGCATTAAAAACTAGTGTGTTTAAGAAGCAAAGGCAAGTGTCATGGCCATGATCGATATAATGAAGCATACATATGAAACACATGAGATAAAAAAAATTAGGCCAAGTGGACACAATAAAAGGGATATGGGTATATATCACTAAATCTAATAAAAGTAACATATAAAATGACTAATTCAAATGTCCAAATACACAAGTAAGAGGCAAGTTAGATTACAGCCACATAAAAGGACATGTTTAAATGTACACATACATAATTAGGAAATGCACGCACAAGGACATGGGTACATGTCCAAAGCATATATACCACGAATAAAAGTGGTGTGTATCTAAATAACAATAGAATGTTCAAAATACCTTTAATAGAAGAATCATATAGGTACAAGCAAGTCTAAACTAGGAAATCTATAAATGAAAATATGCATGAATATATAATATAACTCTATGTAAGATCTAGGATGTATATATGTTGAGTCTTAATTAATAATATCTAGCAAAAACTTTGAGTAAGATTATCATGATCAATATCAAGATATAACAATGTTAAATCTATAATGTAGAGTACATAAAGATAGAACCTAATAATCAAAACTATGTATAGAGTGTCCCCAAGTTGGTGAATGTGTCAAGTGAAGAACCATGTATGATAAAAAATGATAATACTAAGATATCTATCATATTTAGTGGTGAAAAAACATACTAAGTGTAAATGTAATAGTGTATATAATCTTAAATTTTGTGTTTCCTCAGTAATATTTGATTGATTTTATGTTTTTTAAAATATTATATTATTTTTTTATATTTCCTTAATATAAGTTCAAGAAAAATGAAGATGAAATATCTACAAATAGTAAGAGATAAGGAAAGTATGTAAAAGAAGGGAGGAATAATAATAACCAACGAGTCTCGAGGGAGACTCACTATCACTATGGTCTATGTTAAATAAGGGAGTTGTGATTGTGTGTGTTGTGTGAAAGTGAAATTATGGTCCCATAATCTATTGTACCAAGTGATCTATGGCTATATCTACCAATATAGTGGTGCTAGGAATCTATTTCATTGATTGAGGTGTCATGTGAACTCTAGGGATCTTAGGAACCCATATGGTAGAATAAGATATAGGTGGCATATGTGACCTATGCTAAAAACCCTTAGAACTCAATAATACTAATCTCAATAGAATGTGAGAATAGGGAGGGTCTCTAGAATTTGGAACATATCTCTAACACAGGGGTATCTCTAATAATTTTGTTTGTGGAGGAGTATGTGTATGTGTCAATATTGTAGGAGTAGACCTTGCCTATACTAGTGCCTCTACTAAATTATGTGGTGTATCAATAAGAACTGTGCTTTGAGATATAATTGATAATGTTTTGGTGGCTAGTAATTATGTTGAATATAGTAATTATGGTGTAATTCCTTGTGGAATAGGTAAAGGATACTTATATGGAAGACCCTCAACTATGACCACCTGATTTGAATTTTATATTTTAGGCATATGTGCATTATTAATGGGATAGCTCATAGCTACTATATATATGGCCTACCCAATAACATATCAAACACGCCTTCAATAATTACACTAAGAACTGAGTGGCCACATGTGTTGGTCCAACCTATAATAGGAACATAATATCCCTAATGGAGCTCTGAACATGACCACTAGAACCATTTATAAATATGTTTGTATGGGATATATCCTACTCTAAACACTCCAAATGCTATAAAAGTGTGATCGTGCACATGCTAAGACTTGGCCCTTTATAAACCATAACACTATGGATAGGATGATGATATATTTAGGATTGTGAAAATAATGTGAATAAGTCTTTATCATCAACAAAAATATCCTAATATGAGAATATGATGAGTGGTCTAATTGGAACTATAGTGTGGAACATACTAGTGATATTGTGCAGTGGGTGTGCCTCCTCTAATAGTATGATATGAATCTAGTGGTGGATGTGTATGTGTTTTGGAAATAGATAAAATAATATATTTAATGACTTACCTTATATTTTTTATACTTTAAACATCTTTTTGGGTGTGCCCACATCAATAATATTATACTCAATCAAATATTGTATCTTATGGTTTGGGCTAATACATCTATTTTTTGTATGGCTTGGTGCCTTGTGATATTTTCAAAATACATTGGAATCATAGTTATTTGGATGAGGTTGTGTTAGGTTAACCAAGATATGATTTTGCTTTCCAAGATCTATTATAAAACCCATGTTGTTGATTCTAGAAGGTTGGTGAAAATTCTAGTGGAGGAGCTAATAAAACCAAGTGAGGAAATGACACTAAAAGTCTATTAATTGTGGCATTTTGATCACTCTTGTTTTTAATGGCCCTTACCTTTTATGTTATATTAATTGAAAAATTAGTAATTCATTCTTATCCAATTATATATTTTAGTTTTCCCATTGATATAAGCTTGACTTCTCTTTGCTTTACTTTTGGCACGAACTTGTGAATTTTGAAAACTTGTTAAATAACATAACTTCATATAATGATGGTAGAAGATTCTATTTGAAGATATCTTGAAGCTCTTTATTTTTATGGAGCTTGTAAAATTATCTATTATAGTCTTATATTGTAATATGTATTCTAAAATGGGCTCATTTAACTTTTGTTTCAATTATGAAACTTGAGCATATGAGATCTTGTCACTGATGTTTATGTAGAACTGTGCTAAAAACATGTCTACCAAAGGTTTGATTACTATGATAGATTGATTTAGTAAGTTTTAAAACCACTATAAGGCATAATCCTTTAAACTATGTGGAAACAACTTTGTGAGAATCCAATCATTAGACACATAGTCTAAACATGCTACATGAGAAACTTAGAGATGGTGTTCTAGATCACTCTTACCATCATATAATTTAAGTTTATGTGACACGAATCCAAATTCCAAGGGATGTTTTGTTATGTGATGTGCCAAAAGTGTATGTAGGATAACATTAAAATCCAAGGCATGTGATGGCCCAGTGGGTCCATACTCAAGATGTAACACCTTATATTGTAGAGTATGAACCTCATGCATAAGGGATTGTACATATGGAGTGGAAGATCTAGACAAAAGAGGTGTATTTGTCATTAAAGGTTGAATATTTATAATTTTGAGTTGGGGAATTTGAAGATTATTAGTTGGGGGATTTAATGTTTAAATTTATTTCAAAATAATAATGATGAGGTCATCATGCATATCTAAATGTTTGGACAAAAAATATTGAAATTATTTCTTATTGATCTAATCAAATTGATTATTAAATTCTACCATTATAGTTTGGGAAGTAGGAAAACAAGTTGTATGTTTTGAAACTCTAAATAATTTTAATCTAAGAAAGATTTCTAAAAATAAATATTGAAACAAATACAAAATTTTGGAACTCACATTTGAGCATAGACATAAAAAGGATATAAACCCTAAGAGAATCCAGGGCTAAGGTTTTAGTAATGTTCAAATTAAGTCATGTTTCCCAAATGTTTTAACCTTTTAAAAATTAGTGAAAATTAATATTTCATTTTTTAAAGTTTAGTAGACTAAATTATGGAGTTAATATGAAATAAATACAACCAATAATTTGTTAAAGAATTGACTCATTTTTATTTTCATAAAAATATTAATAAATAACACAAGTAATGACTTCACTAAAAAGACACTTGATACAGATGATCTAGGTGTTGTAAACTAAGATTAAATCTAGCCTAAGTGTTGTAAATTGGATCTCAATGTTAGAAATCCTCATAGAAATTAGCACAATAATTAGATAGTAGTGCCATTATTAGAAATGTGGTGGTAGTGTCTTGATATTGGTGGCAGTATTCTTTGGGCAAAATTATCTCAATATTATGGGTACACCTATGTCTAGATCTCTTTGGTATGTTTCTACATGCATGAATTTTGGAAACATTTATTTTTCATATTGTTGAAACATTTCTAAGATAGGATAGGGTTGATAATTTAGAGTGTTGACAATCCATAACTATATGCCCATTGTTGAAACATTTCCAAGTTGGGAAAGAGTTTCAGGGAGTTACACCTTAGAGCAATTAATACTTGTTATGTTCTTATTTATTATTAGTTGTGTTTGTTATTAGTCCAAAATATTATACTTATGTGACCATTTTTCTCTAACAATTCATTAAAATTAAACCTTGTAACTAATCAAATGTCATCATTTTGCATGCTTTGAATATTTAATTTATTTGATAGTTAAGTTGTATGTTTTTTAATGATAATATATAAAAATTTATATTTTTACATTGATTGTTTCAAAAGTTTGCATGTTATTTTTGCCTTCATGTTTTCCAAGGAAATCCAAACAAATTAAAAATAAAAAATCTTGACATGTTTATAAATAGAGCCATGCAAATCATTCCCACATTAATTTCATGTGCATATGGATTGTAGCCAGGATTATTCCATTTTAATGCTACCACTTGCATCTAGGTTACAATAAATTATGAGATTTAAATCCAACAATTGTGTTATGAGCTACATTTTTTATTTTTACATTTGGATGACTTTTCACATTTGAATGAGAGAGGTAGAGAAACTATGAGGGAAGTTTATAAGTTAACAATGCCCTTCACTATAGTATGTTTTATACCTAAATAATGTTTCATTTTAATTTGTATTCTTTGCATGCCCCTATTCTAGCATTCTAAAACTACAATCATTTTTTTGTTGCATCAAGATGTTGGAGTTAACAAAGACTCTCTAAAAAATTTCATACATGCATGACATTATCATCAATGAATTACACAACTTTTTATTACTAAAAATATAGTACACATGAATAAACTCTTCACATTTCCCATCACCTTCATGCCATATAAATGCACTCCAAGAGTGTCAGTAAATAAGATAATTGAGAGGTGAGTGGAGGACAAGAAGGTGGCCCTCCAACCAAGTGAGTGGTGAGATCATTATCTCCTACTAAGGGATGAGTAGTGAGGCCGTTATCACCTAATAAGAATCTAGTGTCACCCACTAAGCACTTAGGCATGTGTACAACCTAAGAAAGCTTAAATAAACTAATTAAACTATAGTAATTACTCTAATACCCTCACTTAAACAAATATTAGGGAGTGAATAGAAAACACAAATGGGTCTCAGCTACAAGGCCTAACAAGAAACACATATATAAAATAGGATGCATTATGAAGTCAAATGTCCCTATGGATGCCAAACCATCTTACCAGAGTAAATGGATGTTGAGTTACTATAAATACCAAGTCAAAGAAGGAATAGTGATGAATACGAGGATCACTGAACAGAAACACTACACTCTAAAATATTAGGTACAATGATGAACCCAAGGAATAATTTCCTAAAACATTTTCCTTTAATGCTTAACTCAGAGAATATGGTGATGAGAGTCTCAAAATAAGTGGATTGAAAGTGGTGAAAAGTGAGCACAAATATTGATGAGGGTGGTACACTAGCATAACTACAAAAAAACACCAATAATTCCACTGAGACAAAGAAAAAACCTTAGATGGGTTTCTGCAAACAATGTATCTCAATAAAGTACCCATGTATAATGAAAAAAATGGAGTAAAATGAGATACACTGCAAGGGTCTCTAAAAAACTAATAAAAATAAATAAAGCCAAGAGAGAAAAAACATATACTACAAGGCATCACAATAAAGAAAATAGTGCAGTAATTTGACATAATGTTAAAGAAGGTACACTAGATGTAATAAAGGCCATCAAATAAAAATGTACTTAATGGACTCAAAAGTCATAATGGAACTCAAATCTACATGAGTGGTCTAGATCCACTGTTTGAACACAAAGAACCAACTGACACTATATTCATCAAAATAAGTCTTATGATAAGAGACTATTTGAGGTGTCTAAAATGCAAAAGGTTCACCAAACTGAAATCAATCTGATGCTAGAGGATGTAATGCACCAAGGGTTAGCAAAGCATAGGGAAACCAAAATAGTGTCTACACCATACCAGCCCCCCATAGTACTAATAGGTGGAGTGATGAAAACAAGTATTTATAAGTGAGATGAATCCAACACTTTAACACACACAATCTAACACTTGATGCACTAGAATAACTCTACATCAAGTTGAAGGAGACTATCAAACTTTCAAAGAAATAGTATTAAAGATATAGATAAAATATATCAAGAAGATGGCACTGGTGGTGATGATAAATACAAGCAACTAAAGGAGTGAAAAGGTGATTAAAATAGAGAAAACAAACACAGGAAGGTAGACATGGATAAATTATCAAACTCCCCATGGCATCCTTATAGCTCAGTGTAAGGAAGAAAAAATCCTATACACAAAAACCACCAAATGATGTAATAAACTACAGGATGTTGTTGTAGTCATATACAATGTGAAAATTGGTAACTTGAGTGTGGATAATGACACCCAACCCATGGGTCCCTCTTGCTTACTTTCATGACCATCATAGTCACAATTTTATTGATTCCTAGTCATTCACATCCTTCCAGACCTAATCCTACCCTAGCTAGATTGCTCCTTCCAATGTAAATCTAGCCCCCCAAGTCCTGTCAACTAAGGACAATACTACCCAACTTGGACTACAAAATCGATGGCACTAGTGTCCTCTTTCATTTCTCTTATCCAAGTGAATTTTTAGCCCCCATGTTTAGTTCTTTTTGGTTCCTCATCCTTCTCTTTATTAGCCTAATGTGAGCACATTCAATCCATTACCAATAGATCCCTGTAAAATCCCATACAAAGATCATTTAGAAAGTGTTGGAAATTATCACAAAGTGAGCAAGAATACAAATAATATTAATTATATGATCTTCCTTATTCTTTGAATTCATCCAACCAATACTATTACAATCTTATTCAAATCCTTACAGTAGTGCCTAGCCACCTCAATCACATCTAGTTTTAGAATTTGTATCTTCATACACATTATTTCACAAAGTACATAAATATAACTACATATGGCTTGATCCCTCTTTTGAGTATTGGTATGTAGGTAATGTGCCCACACAAGGGGTATGGATATACGTTTCATGACTCTTACACACACTAAGCCCCCTTATTTCTCAAGATTGGTCAAAGTAAAAATGAGTCTAGGATTTGAACACAAAATATATTATAAAGGGAGTTCCATGGATATTTGGTAGTCAAAACTTCACATGCAGGGTCATATGGACCCAATGAATAAAACCTAGAAAGCTTAGGTCTCCTTGACAATAGTGGTAAATTTAAACTGTAGCACTAGTGCCACTAATTTCCTATTTTGGCACTCTTGTCCAATCATAAAATGAATTCTAAATCTTGATTTTCGATAGTGTCATAGTCCTACATAGTGAAAATCAAACTTTGTCTTATTCATCTCAGTCACTTTCCAGCTAAGTCATATTTTTTATCCCTTACTACTATTTTTAGAGAGGTTAGAATCACAATTAAGTTGATATAAAATAGTAGATTAATTGTTGTATATTTATTTACTTATTTTACTACTCAGACCCTTTAACTAAATTAGGAATAATACAAAAATATTCCTTAAATTGTTAAATCATTTGCTGAACCTGACTTATTTCATTTGCACATAAAAACCCTAAAAATCCTAGGGTAAATTTCCTACTAATTTTTTTATATTTTTATGATTTTTTACCTTTATAATAAAATCATAAATTATCATTAAAATTTAAAATTTTTTAGTAATTTTTAAATTATTTTATGAGTCCCTAATTGTCTATACTAGGTCTTGGTATTTTCCTAGTAATTTTCCAATAATTTTTCACTTTTTTACTAGGATATTAAATAAAAAATTCACCTCAAATTTCAAAATTCAATAGTAATTTCCAAACATAATTATTTTTCAAAACCCTAGTGGCACATCTTAGGTCCCATTAAATCACAAATTTTCCAATAAACTTTTTATTTTTACTTGCATACTTAAGTCAGAAGTTCACTTTAAATTTCAAATTTTCATGGTAATTTTAAAAAGAATCGTCTTTCAAACTCTAGATGCATATAATAGCTCCTATTTGATTCTTGATGTATCTCCTTACATCTTTATGAGTTTCGTATCCTTTTTATGCATATTCTAGTTCCTTGTATAATCCTTTCTTTTATTATCTGAATTGTTTTCCTTATACCACCTAAGCTATTTGCATCTCTTCCTTTGAGATTAAGTGCAAGAATTAGTGGCAACCCTCTTGAATTCACCTAGATTCCTTCAACCTGATCATATACCATGGATAAACAACCAGCATAGGTTCCATCTATAAATCCTACACATCCATATTACACCAATTTCAATGATAAATAGTATGAGAGTAATAATGATGATACAAACACTGATGTTCATGATCCACCATATCAAACTCTTGATCAATTTCCACAAATTATTAATAATGAAGTTATTTTCAACAAAGATATGATCTTACAAAGTTTTCAAGAAAGACTCAGGGACCAGCCCTAAGATATTACTCTTATTTTACAATATATCATGGAAATAAAAAAGGCTAAACAAGTTGAATCTTTCATTTATTTAGAGCAACCAATTATAAATGACACTACATGAGCAACTATGTCTCAACAACCCCCTATAGTAGCCCAACCTTCCTCTATGCCACCAATTACAACTACTTCATCTTTATATCTTGATGTGGCATCCCTTATGAAAGAGATAAGATCTCTTTAATCCAAGGTGCTACAACTTGATAAAGTTACCTCTAGACCTATGTAGGCTTTGGATTCTTTTGTTCTATTACATATACCATTAACATGCCACATTGATTCTACACCCTTGCCACATGGTTTTTTTCAACCCAAGATTACTCTATATGATGGCAAGGGTGATCCAATGACACATTTGAGAGTTTTCCATGGAGTATGCTTGGACTATGTACCAAATCACTGACTACTTACCAAACTATTTCCACCTATCCTAAAGGATTACACTTTACAATGGTTCAATAGTCTAGCGTATTAGTCGATCAATGTATTCAATCCTTTAGTTGACATGTTCGTAGCTCATTTTAGCATTAACATTGGTGATAAATTTTTATATGCCCAAGTTGCATAATAGAAACAAAAGTAAAATGAGCATCTCACATATTATGTTCTTTGATATAAGACTATTTTGGCTAAGATGACTATACCCATGGTTGATCAAAAGTTACAAGATCTCTTCAAACAAACTCTTCTAGTAGCTTTGCATGAATCAATCATGTTGAAAATATTCTCTTCCTTCATTGACCTATGACACATAGTAAAAGAAAGAAAAGTCAAAATAATTTTAATGGGCAAACTCAAGTACACAATTATCTCAAAAATAACAAATAAGAGTAACGAAAAAGTTCCATACAAAGTCAAGGTTAATGATATCAAGAGTCAAAATCAACCGATAGTTAATGTAGTTTCCAATCCCCTTCAGTGTGTGGTTGTATCATTACCTCCTCGTGGAGTCTTTATCAATCTACCAGTTTCACCAACCAAAGTTTTATAGTAGCTATTTGAATTTAACATCATATTTCTCCCTCCTAATTTGGAATTTGACCTAAAAAATCTTCTTCCAAGGGAATAAGATTAGCATGTATTTTATGAGTTTCATAGGGCACAAGGCCATACAACAAATAGATGCATCAATTTAAGACACAAGATATAGGATTTTATAGATGGTAATCATATTGATCTTGGTACTTTAGTTGAGACTCATCATTTAAAGAAAACATAGGATAAATATTAAAAAATCTTCTCAGATCCCTTTTCATAGCATTCTAAATAAGAGATAGGGGACACATCAGGTGTTGAATTCAGACACATACTTTGAGTAACATGATTGGTGTATACAATTCTAGAGTTTTATCTAGACATTCCATCTCTTTATTAGAGTAGGAGATTATCAAGAATGATTCAAATTATCATGCACTCTTTATCAAAGCTTACATTCATAATCATCCTATTCATAGTATTATCATAGATAATAGATCCAATGTGAACGTATGCACTATGAAATTATTACAACATTTAGGATATTTAGAGTAGGATTTTAACCTGGAAGGAAAAGTTATTAATAGATTTATTTGGCACATATAGATTTCTTTGGGTGAGATTTTACTTCCTGTACAAGTTGGTCCAACACATGTGGCCACACCATTCACTATTGTTCCCAATACAAGAGTTTTTGTTATATTACTTAGTCAACCATTGATTCAAAACCCTCAAGAAGTAAATTTTATAGTTCAAAAATTCATGAAATTAATTATCACTAATTAGGTTATTATAGTTGGTGGAGTTCCATATGAGTTACCACTCCCCACTTTAGAGCCATCTACTATTTTGTAGTCACCACTTTTAAATCTTTCACTAGTTTTAGTTTTTTTATCAGTTATAGTTCCTCCTCCAATTATGATTTAGACACAATTGAGGCATCCATATCCATCATAGGGAGTTCATACACCTTCATATCATCAATATTCTAGGCTACAATATTCACACCCAGGGTAGTATGATTGAGATCTCATACATCTACTCATAGAGCACATCTTTAGAGAACTTATCCTACTATAATATTGGTCCATAACATCCCTACAATCTCATGCACTTCTCATAGATATAATGGGACCCCATAAATGGTTTTTACTTAAGATATTTTAGAGTAATGATAACATATATAGCTTTCAAAGCCACAATTTTAGCCCTTCCATCGTGCTTCACAATCGCTCAATATCCCTTTCCTTGATACATGACACCATGATAGGGAGTCTCCCATGAGACTCATCAGCTAGTATTATCCCTTCTCAATTTACATTTACATATATTCACTTTAATTTATTATACATAGTCTTCTTGTGATTGATTGTACATAGCTCAAGTTATCAAAAATTCAAAAACAAAAAAAAAAAATTCAAAATTTCAAAAACTATTCAAAATATCAAAAGTACCAAAAACATTCAAATATTTAAAAATACAAAAACATGAAAATAGTTCAAAAATAAATAATTTCATAAAAACATCAAAAACTTTTTTATTGTATGCATTATACATGCTTTACATTTAAACTACAATGTTAGACTTACATTTTCTCTTTTATACTCTTGTTTGTCAATTTAACTATATTACCATTCTTCACTTGATCTTCTTTGAGTATGTATAATGACATCTAGATCCTTCTTTTATTCACTCCATGCATTGAGGGGGCATCCCACTTCTACATTAGAGACACACCGATATACAAACCCATTGGGGGCATCTTCTATATGACTACACCATCTTGGTTATGCCATTCCTACACCACCCCCTCTAGTTATCATGTTGATGTACATTATTTACTAGATGACATAGATTAATCTATCAAACTCACTAGTATATAATACTTATGTATTTATTAGTATATACCTAGTCTTGTATTGACATGTCTTACATACTTTCACTTTTTACTTTGATTAGTTAGATGAGATTATATTTCTAGTTTTTACATGATATCCTATTTTTCTTCACATAGATAAATATGATTGCATTTCACAGTTCCAATTTTGACTCCTATATGTGGCTCAATTTACATTTACATATCTTCACTTTAATTTCTTATACATAGTCTTCTTGTGATTGATTGTACATAGCTCAAGATATCAAAAATTCAAAAACAAAAAAAAAAATTCAAAAATTCAAAAACTATTCAAAATACCAAAAGTACCAAAAACATTCAAATATTTAAAAATAAAAAAAACATGAAAATAGTTCAAAAATAAATAATTTTATAAAAACATCAAAAACTTTTTTATTGTATGCATTATGCATGCTTTACATTTAAACTACAATGTTAGACTTACATTTTCTCTTTTATACTCTTGTTTGTCAATTTAACTATATTACCATTCTTCACTTGATCTTCTTTGAGTATGTACAATGACATCTAGATCCTTCTTTTATTCACTCCATGCATTGAGGGGGCATCCCACTTCTACATTAGAGACACACCGATATACAAACCATTGGGGGCATCTTCTATATGACTACACCATCTAGGTTATGCCATTCCTACACCACCCCCTCTAGTTATCATGTTGATGTACATTATTTACTAGATTACATAGATTAATCTATCAAACTCACTAGTATATAATACTTATGTATTTATTAGTATATACCTAGTCTTGTACTGACATGTCTTGCATACTTTCACTTTTTACTTTGATTAGTTAGATGAGATTATATTTCTAGTTTTTACATGATATCCTATTTTTCTTTACATAGATAAATATGATTGCATTTCACAGTTCCAATTTTGACTCCTATATGTGGCTTAGAACATTTACCAATGTCTTTTGATTCTATTCTTGTGTGTGCCTTAGGACATTTTCCAATGTACTTTGCCTTTAATCTACTATATGATTGTGTCTTTCACACCAACCTTGCTTATTTAATTGTATGTGTATGTGGCATCTAAACATGCCTTATATGCTTGCTTCCTAGTTTGAGTGACATATGCCCATATCCGTGGTTTTCTTGGCCCTTTGGCCACTCTTATATGGTTCTTGATTCTTGCATCATGTGCTTATTTCTTGATTATTTTTTGATTGTTTGCAATGCCATGATCCACATCATGCAATATCTTGCTTTCTTTGATGACATGATGGACACCATGCTCCATCCCTCCTTGCCAACTAATAACTAATAACTAACTAGACTTTTAATTATAAATTAATATATTTCACATGTTATTACATTATTATATCTATCTAGGCATACTCCTATTGATCCAAAAATCTCTCATTAAAAACCATGTTATATCTCAAGATATATTGTCGATTATTATTGATATATCATCTATCTTTGAAACATAACACATCTACAGGGATATCTATTCTAAGTGAAGTCATTGCATGGTCTTTATTCCTACCTTAAAAAGAGGTGACAACAAATAGTGGTTTTGTCACATAGATCAAAGGACGGAATAGTCAAAAAAGAAATTTTGACCACACCCAAAATAACAACCAAAATGAAAACTAGACATAATAGACCAGGGATATAATAAAAATGTTAAAATAGTCATCATAATTAGCCCAGGACAATAGTACTAAGATTGGACTATATCATCAATATAACTAGTGTCCATTTTCATTGCTCCTATCTAAATAATAAAAAAACTAGACTTTCTAGTAGAAGGTAGAAAAGTAGCTTTCGCTACAATTTTCCACATCCAAATTAGTTTAGAATCATCTTTTTTTAATACACTTTTGCTTAGATAATCTAAATATAGGGGCCACATTCACAACAAGATGGATCTCACTATCAATTTTAGATACAACAACTGCTATAACTTTTAGATAAGAATCCATATTTTAGACACTAGTGATTGGGGGTAATGTACATAGTACATTTGTTTTCTTTTCTTTTCGAGTTTAGCATTACCCAAGCAATCTCAATAGTTGTGTTCCTTATTCCATTCGCAAGTGGTTGGCATCATTTTATAGTGGATTTCATACAAGCATAATATTCATCTTTCAATGTGGCTTTCATATAATCCTAGTGCACCAGTTTTGGAGTAGATTTCATACAAGCCTAATATCCATCTTTAAAAGTGGCCAAGAGTGGCCTAGCTTCTAGCATAAATTAGATTATCCATGTCAATATTGTTATATCATAGTACATTCCTGGGATTTATGAGTAATCCCATATGACACACTTCCATACTGCTATCAGTTTATAGCTTCACTTCATCAGGCAATGATGGAGCCAAATGACTAGTTAGCCTTTGTATTCTTGAGGCATCTATTTAGAGTGATTAAACACACATTCCAAACATTGATCAACATATGTATGACCACCTATATTCACTTAGTGGGTGATGATGGAACCAAAAGGTTAGTCATTTCATTCTTGAGCCACTTCCAAGAAATTGAGAACTCAACTCTATCATGATATTACTCTTCGTACAATGCATGTCCAACATGACTCATCATCATAATAGGTTTTGTATTAGTCCATGCACCTAGTGATGTGTATTTGTTCCTTTCTCTTCCTTTCTCTCTTACCCAAATTTATATGTTCTTATTTTATATATAGCATATCTAGTAAGAATTGATCTACTCTTTATTTTCTCTTGCATATTCACACTTCACAATGTGTTGTCTTTATGAACACCCAACATCACACAACTTCATGAGCTTCACCATTGAAGGTAAGTCTAGGTATGATTTTTATTTTTCCTTTATCCTAGTATTTGGATTTTTTTCATCACTAGAATAAAGTGGGGGCAAATGTATTCAAAAAATGAAAAAAATGGTAACTTGAGTGTGGATAATGACACTTAACCTAGATGTCTTTCCTGCTTGCTTTCATGACACAAATAGGCATATTTTCACTGATTCTAAGTCATGCATAACCTTCTATACCTAATCTCAACTCAGCTAGACTGCTCTTTCTATGAAAAATCCATCCTTCTAGGTCTCATCATCTATAAACAATAGTGCCCAACTTAGAGTACAACATCGATACCACTAGTGTCTACTCTTGGTGCTCCTGTCTAAGTGCATTTTTAGCCCCAAAGGTTATTTCCTTTTGATTCCTCATCATTCTCCTTATAGACCTAATGTGAGCACATTCAATCCATCACCAATAGATCCCTATAAAATCCCATTCAAATATTATTTTAAAAGGATTGGAAATTATCACAAAGAAACCAAGAATACAAGTAAGAGTACTCAGGAAATCTTCCCTATTCTCTACATATAGCTAGCTAGTACTATTACAAGCTTATTTAAATCCTTACATAGTCCCTAGCCACCTCAAACACACCCTTATACAAATTATTAGCTTAATTATTACATATTTATCTACTTATTTTACTACTCATACCCTTGAAACGAATTAGGAGTAATACACCAATATTCCCAAAATTGTAAAATCAATTGTCAATTTGTAGAAGATGCCATAAAGAGTCATGAAAATTGATCCCAAAATAAAGGAGTTGTGTGTAGATAAAGAATATATATAGTGGAGGAACCACACTGGTAAAATCATCACAAATAATTCTAATACTACCACAACAAAAAATCCATCCCTGATGTAGTGTAGGTGGAATATAAATATGTGTTGCTCAAAATCCTCATGAAAAATGGAGCAAATAAAAAAGAGTGCTATTATCAAAATGTCCTTGTCCAAATGAAAGAACTATTGAATATCTAATGTTTTGATGAGAAATATATGTAATAAGTTGAACATGGACAACTAGTCACTGTAAATGCATATCAAGGCTCATAAATTAAAGCATGTTATAGAAAAAACTAGTGGTATCCATATCAAAAGAAACAGGGATAGATGTGGGTGGAACTAGAGTGACATGCACAAAATGTACAATAATAATAGGCATAAAATAATCAATTGAAATAATGAAAGCTACATGAATAATGTGTTTCTCACGATTTGACATGGCATAATATCCAATAGTGATAGAAACAAGTGTAGAGATTAGAATAGGCATGTTGTTGGCTAACTAAAGAGTATGGTGAATGGTGACAAAGGACATGTAAAACACATCCAAATAATCAGTTGTAAAAAAATGATGATATGTAACATGTTGGATTCTACCAAAAATGCATCAACAACATATAATGTGGTCCCATCCTACTACAGAGAAATGTTGACACTAGGCTAGACCAAACTACCTTCTCTTCAAAAGGAGCATAATCTCCACCAAAACCTGAAGAGTGTAGGAAATAAAAAATAAGAGTTTTATTATTAAAATGTCATAGCCCAAATGAAACAACAACTCGATATCTAATGTCATAACGAGAAATCCATGCAATAGGTTAAACATGGGTAACTAGTCTATTTAAATGCAAATCAAGGCCCATAATGTAAAGTGTGATAGAGAAAAAAAGGTAGTGGTATGCATATCAAAAGAATAAGGCATAGATTTAGGTTGAATTGGAGTGGGGTGCATAAATTGTGAAATAAAAATAGGCATAAAACAATCAATTGTAACATCAAGAAAAACATGAATAATGTGTTACTTAGGATTTGACATGGCATAATCTCTAATAGTGCCATAAACAAGTGTGGAGATTAGAATAGGCATGTTGTTTGTTAACTGAAGAGTGTGGTAAATGGTTATGAAAGACATGTAAAACACACACAAATTATCATCTATAAAAAATTATGAGTTGTAGCACATCAGACTCTACCGAAAATGCATCCACCAAATACAATGTGGGCCCATCCTACTACATATAAATGTTGACAATGGGCTAGACCAAAATAGGTTATCTTTAAAAGGAAAACAAGCTCCACCAAAATATAAAAGACACTATCAACAAATAGATATAAAATATTTCAAGGGGTTGTGCATGCTAAAATAAACATCTACCAAATAGGGATATCAAACAACAGGGAACATCAAAATGTAGGAGGAGGAATATGTGACCAAAACACCAAGTAGCAAAATAAACATACGTGAACAATGTGGGATGTCAGGTTTGACTAAAAATTCATCCTCTAGTGTACAAGTAACAAGGGGCTAGGTGTGTGGGGGAGGGGGGGGGGGTTCTGTTGTGTCAAAAAAAGACTCAATGTAGCATTAAAAAATGTATTCTAAAATGGATGTTAGTTAACACTAGAATTATGTCTATCATAAAAATATGTGGCCCAAGAGGGTACAATGAGAAAAAACCTCCATAAATGAAGGTGAGAGAAAGAAAATATTATTTTACTTGTGATGGGTTATAACCTCCTTTCATACTGAACCTTACCCTCCCTCTTCAATAGTCAAATTAAATGCAAAAAAAAAAAAAAAAAAACTTTTAACCTTTACAACAATACATGTATGTTTTACATTTATAACTCAATTTATAATTTGTCTCACTCAAATAACTACCCTAAATAAAAAAAAAACCCCTCATTGAATAAAAATACCCCATCATTAAAGTGATGTCTGTCACTTTCTTATAAAATCCCCCACTTTATAATTGGCCTCTACTTTATTGAAACTAGCTACTTGATAATTTTCAAAAGGTCCCACTTTTGATGTCTTCCAATAATATTGTTCTCGCCAACCACTCATAAATCAAATTCTTGCTCAATAAACTCCACTATTTTAAATCACCTCTCTAAAGTGTTTTCCCCCCACCACATACAAAGCAAATTCAACCCCACCTTTTATACCATATTGTTTGAGTAGGTATAAATAATAAAGATAAGAAAAAACTAAATTTAGTCATTAAAGTAACCATAATCAATTTGTAGAATATACAATCCTAATAATTTTAGTGAATGTTTTTCCATAAAATTGTTCCAAATTTTAACATCAATAATGGTATCATAGTAAGTTAATTGTAGATGCAAACTTCTTATTCTCAAATTAATGCATCACATATAACCAAAACATAGAGGTATAATTATAGCTAATTATCCCAATACTATTTGATTCCATAAAAATGCATTGTCATCTTCATAGTGTGCACATTACTTAACATCTAATAGACCATTATCTATGCATAACAAAAGTTAGTTTAAGATTTGAAATACAATGTAGAACAAAATTATTATGCAATGTTTTAGTCATAGATAAGTTTAGAAAAGACTGTGTTAAGAGACCTATGTATCACCTAGACCGAGTGCTTATTAAATGCCTCATCAAATAGTTTAATCAACCAATAATATAAAGAAATATTCCATTGGAATCACATAAATAAATTATGTTATTAGCTATGATAAATTTAGATCAATATAACACAAATAAACACACTTAAATAAATAATATATCTTTCAAACATATAGCTAAAATTTAACTCATAAAAATAAGGAGACATATCTTATCATGAAATCCATAATATATTTTTAATTCCCACATAATATCTACCAAACCTATCTATGTGATTTATCACAAGAACTCATTATGTTCACACAAAGATATTTTTTATTCACATAGATCACAAGTAGTTAAATACTTATACCTAACATTTAACCCCTTAGTGTGAACATGGGAGAAAGGAATCGCACAAATATTCAAAATATTACCTCTAAAAAAATTCTTGGACAAAGTACAACTCTATAAATTTATCTCATAACTCTTGTAAAGGTGCAACTCCTAATTTGAATTCTTATGTTCCTGAATTACTCCTCTCAAAACTCCTAAATTTAAAAACTTGTGAACTATATGGGCACCCATCATTGTTGAGATTACACTTCAATTTTTATTATCCTTAAAATATGGGATTATTTTAGTATGAGTATTTGAATAATGTCACCACTGTAGGGGATTATTTTTATAATTATTTTATTAAAAATTCAAAAACTATATAAATTGAAAATGAAATGGAAACTATTACCACTAGTGCATATTATGGCCCCATTGTAAGTGGCTAATGAGAAGTTATTAATTGACCTTGTACCTTTATTACCTTTGATATCTTGATGTGATGTTATTTTATTATAAGTATTATTCATCACAACCATCGGCACTCATTGAATCTTCCTCAGTGACTGGTTCTATCAATGAGACTATATTATCTTCATTCAATTTTTCTTTAAATCTTTCTTTGATAACATCATTATCTTGAATTTTATAATTCCTAGATGTGGGTTTTTTTTAATTGCAGTAAAAACATTCAATTTATTCTTTATTTGTATCTATTTTTTTTCAATTTTTTATTTACTAATTCAATCCCATCTTCTATATCTTTTCAACTTGTTATATTCTTCTTATCTAAGAGAGATAGTTTAATATCTTTTAAAAATTGAGAAGGCATCTAACCTAGATTAAAAATAACATTATTATAATTAGAGGGAAGATTATTTTAAAAAATGGCTTTGGCATCATCATCATCATCATCATCATCTCTTGGGACTTTGATTTCTATGATTTATCTATGGATACATCTTAGATTGTTTATGTGGCTATACATATTGACTTCATCACACATTTTGAGTCTGAATAGCTCAAGTTTCAGAGAAAACATTATGTTGAGTATTTTGCCTTGAAATAGTTTATTCAAAATTTACCACATTACCAAAGAATATTTTACAAGGTTTACATAATTTAATTCAAAATAAGAGAGTCAGGCCAATTATGGTTTTGGATTTATCCTCTATACTATGCCACTCTATTAACTTAATCGGGTATGTGTGTGTTATCTTTTATCAATTTAATATCTTGAACAAGTTATTGTTCATTAGCTCCATTCATATTTTTACTTCAAAAATGTGAAAATTAAAACCAAAATACTTTTTTAATGGAATGTCCACCTTTACAAATGATAAATGTGGACCATTTTAACACAAATAATCATAATTCATTATTAAATCAATAATAGATCTTAAAAATATATGACTAACTAAAATTCTAAAAATGGAGTCATATTTTATCATGTAATCTTTATGATCTATATAAATCCCACATAATATTAACAAAACCTATCTACATAATTTCCATGACAACTCATTATTTTCACATAAACATATTACTATTTCTGAAAAATATACATGCATAATAAAACACTAGTTCCCACCAAGTTACAAAACTACAAGACATTTCCTAAATTAATTCATACTAAGCCTTGAAATATTCTTGCTTTTTTCCAACTTAAATACTCATAATAAGTGCGTTTAGTTAAATTTATGTGTTGAAAATGTCATTATCTTGTGAGGCTTGGAAAACTTATCTATAATTGTACCTTCTATTTGAAGGTCTTAATTACGAAGAGATTTTATTCCTGTTTAATAATACATTTTTTTTTGTTTCATGACAGGTGGTAAAATCCTCTTGTGGTGTATATCAACAATGAAAAGGCCTAAACAAATGGCAATTCATAAAATATTTCTCCACTATCTTACCTATTGCATGGTAGGCCATAATTCGTATCATTTGATTTAAATGTCATTAGACCTTTAGTGATGTGTAAGGGTTTGGATGGGATGTATTGTTATTATTTAAAGGATGTAGGTGCTTACAATGTTAAATAGTGTTTAAATCTCATTAGAGGAAAGAAGTGCATACAAAATTATTCATGTTTAAATAAGGCATTGATAGGATATCACCATAGAGAGATAAATGCATCAATAGGACTAGTTTTAGTAGTTGCACATTAGAGAAATTACTAGTGGATATGTTATTAATCACTAATGTTGCTTGTTATAAAAGTGATTGATTTATCAATTAAATCATTTCAATCATATGTTCTAGTTTAAAAATATTATATTAATTAAAATTAAAATTATTATTATTATGTAAACTTTTCAATAATAGTGTGTACAATAATTGCAATCATATATGATCTTACACTTAATCTATTCCTATCCTAAAATAATGGGATTATTTAAATATGAATATTTTAATAATATCATTAGTACAGGGGATTATTTTTCATATTTATTTTATTGATAATATATCACACAGATTAAAAATAAAAAATAAATCAAAGCTATTGTCATTATAACATAATTTGACCCTATTATTAGTAGCTAATGAGAAGTTTCTAATTGACTTCCTACCCTTTTTAGCTCTAACCTTTTGTTAAAATGCTTCTTTGATATAGTTATTCTTCATCACCACTATCAACACTCATTGAAACTTCTTCAATGATGGGTTTTTTCCTAGTGATGGTATTATCTTAACTTAATTTTTATTTGAACTTACCCTTAAGAGCATCATTAGTTCAAACTTTAAAATTCTAGGGTATATGTCCTTTTTCTTGCAGTAAGAACATTCAATTTCCTCATTTTTATCTAGTATTTTATGATTTTTTCTTAAGTATAATGCACTCTCCTCTTCTATATCTTCCGTAGTTTTTTTATTTGGATAAGAGCGATGACATTATATATTCAAAAAATTTAGAAGGCATTAGACCAATATTAAAAATAACATTGTTGTGTTTATAGGGAAAACTATTTAACAAAATGGGTTTTACATCATTATCATCTACTAGGGTTTTGGATTTTATGATTTATTTAAGGAGAGATATTAGATTGTTTATGTGGAAAGACAGTAAATTTGTCACACATTTTGAGTCCATATAGCTTGAGTTTTATAGAAAGATTTGCATTAATTACTTCAACTCCAAATGATTTATTTAAAATTTATCATGTTATTGAGGACAAATTTTCAACATCTACATAATGTAATTTAAAATTTTAGAGAGCAAGGCCAATAATGTATTTTAATTTATCATATTTTAGCTACCACTCTATTAACTAATTTGGGTATGTAGGTGTTTTATATTTTTGCTTTTTAATCCTCCACAAGTTCTTGTTCAATCGTTGCATTTGGATTTTTACATTCAAGGTTTAAAAATTGAGTTCAAAATATATTTATCAATTGAATGCTCATCTTAATAAATGACAAATTTTGATAAATCCAATACAAATTACACACTTCATTATTAAATAAAAATTAAATATTACAAATATATAGCTAATTGAGCACCTAAAAACAAAGAGTCATAGCTTATCATGAAATCCCTATGAACTCTATAAATCCTACATAATCTCCACCAAACATATTTACTTGAGTTCTCACAATAAATCATTATTTTCACATATACATATTACAAACTCTTACAAATATACCCACATAATCAAACAATAATTCCTAACATGTTAAAAAATTACAAGCCATTTTTCTATATTAAATATACTAAGCCTCAAACACTTTCAAGTTTTTTGCAACCTAAATACTCACAATAAGCAAGTTCAGCTAAATGTATCCACTATTTTCTCATTTCAACTCTAACATGGGCATATGAGGTGGTGAAAAGCTTATGTAAATATTTTGTGGTTGTCCTCATCTTTCTTAAGATATATGGAAAAGTTTGATGGGACATCCATTGAGAGGCAAATGAGGCACTAGATTTGTTGTAATTTTATCATCTAGATCAATTACATGATACACACCAAAAGTTTCACCAAAATGATGCATAAACAATAATATCTTTGTATTTAAAAATTCCCACTGTGGACATTTGCATAAGCCTCCTCCAAATTGTATATATGTGTAAGGTGCCATAGGTGTTAGTACCTCATGGAATCATGGAGGAATGAATTTACCTAGCTCATTAAAATAATATTCATTGGGATATGTAGTATAAGGTAAACACAAAATTTATCCATATAATGTAACAATTTGTTAGGTTCCAAAAATCAAGATGTAGCCATCACATCTTTGTCATTTGAATTTACCTGGCTCACTTTTTCACCACATCTACACATTATATGCACATTTTCCATAGTAAATATTTGTAATATTATTATTATAATGTACTCAAGGAACAATGTATACATTATCATAAAAACATATAAATCGACAATATTAAATGCCTATCAATTTTGAACAATAATTAATTAAATTCATCCTCTCATATATCCTAAGAGGTTGTAATTGATACATTTATTGTTATTGATTTTTCTTGGAAAAAAAGAATGAAATTTGATTCATTACGTTAATTAATAGTGATCAAATTTGTAATTATAACCTTTGAGTTAATGACAATAATATAGATGACGTTAATTAATAGTGATCATGAGAATTTTTATAATAATTTGATTAATTATATAATAATATTTGCAATACTATTATGATTTCATGACTCTAACGAACTTTCAATGTTATTTTCATTCATATAGATCTATCAAGGTCAAATGTTATTTTATTTTAAGTTGGATAATTTTTAAAATTATAATCACTCTTAACCTTTAATTTAAGTCATAGTGATTTATGTTCATATAATTTCTAGTTTTATATCTTACTTATTATTCCTCTTGTTTACAAACCTAGGAAAATTTATCACTCATCTAAAATATTTTTTCAATACCATTATTTTAATGTGTATCATTTTATTGAGTATACCATATATATGTATTTAGATTTATTTACATTTTATTTGATATTTTGTAATAAATATTGAGTATTATTGAAGAGTTTGATAAGTAATTAGTGCTAAAAAATAATGTTAAAACTCTACTCTTAGCATTGCCATCTATCCAATCCTTAAATGTGTAAAAAAACTATTGTTAATCAAATTTAAGTTAAAAAAATTAATTACACAATATTAAATGTGTTTTTTTATGTTTAAATTAATTTAAAAAACTACATTACAAATTTACATGCAAACTTAATTACAAATATTTCTTAATACAAAGGCAGGGATAGGCCGTTATGCACCCCTTGTTAATAGTGGTACTCGATATCAAATTTACAAATTGTATAAGCCTTGATTAACATAATTTATCAAATATATGTTCTTTAAAATAACTTTAGATGGAGTATACACATACACCATAAACATTGAAACTTGAGCCACTCATTAATGTCATTTATCTTATGTCATAGTTATATAATAACTTTAATTTTTACTATGGATAAATGTACCTATGCTAATATTGCATTACAAATATCTATATACATTTACATATTATAAATATAGATATAAAATAGTAAATTTTGTATAGTTAATATTTAAATATATATAAGACAATTGTCATGTTTCATTTATAGATTATGAATAAATATTGCTAACTTTTAGAAACTTAATCACATGTTCTACCTAAGACAAGTATCACATAACTATAAAATTGACACATAAATGTTTCAACCTTTTAGGACATAGTAAATATAGATCCTATGTTTGTTAAAGAGATAAATAGACTAAATCAAGGACATAACATATAATAATATAACCATTAATTTTCTATAAAATTGAGTTTGTTTGATTTTTCTAAAAATAGTAATAAATAGTACAATTAATGACTTAGTTAGAAAATACCTTATGTGGATGACCTAGGTGATGGAAACTAAGATAGAAGTTGGTATAAGTGTCATAAAGTAGATCCTAGTATCACAACCCATCCTAGATAGTAGGGACATAATTGGATAGTATCACCATTATTGAAAAGGTGGCAATAGTGTAGTGGTATTGGCAATGGTTTCCTCTGTGTAGGATTACCCTAAGATTTTGGATGTACATGTGTCTAGATATCAGAGATTTTTTCTTAAGTACATGATTTTTAATACTCTTTATTTTACCTATAATAATTGATTTATTATGTAAAACCTAATCTTTCAAGTAACTAGGCCATGAGATAATAAGTGTGTTACCTAGTAGTGTAGGATGGGCATCTTACACACCCTGCTATGAAGAGATTTTCCTACATACCAATAATTTGAGGTGGGATCTAACCCAATGTAGTTCTCCCCACCTAGGTGTTGGTGCAAGTGTAAGTGATGATAGTATCATAGTGGAATTGAGTGTCTTGAATGTACTTGAGCCTGAAAATATGGATAATATGAGTTTAGTTGCTAGAGATGGTAGTATATATAAGTAAGGAAAAATATGGATTGATAACCTTAATTATTCTCAAATTGTTCTGAGTTTGAATGTGTATTTTGTATCTAATTTTTATCTAGTGGTTAGAGGGATATAAGTCATGTATTTAAACTAGTATATTGCTTTTACCAATGACAAAAGATGTATAAAACCACTATAGGAGGTTGTATATTTGAAAATATATTCATTTTGTAAAATATAGGGCAAAGTAAATTAGTGCTATTTAGGAGACACTAGTGCCACGTGGCATTAGTGTCTTTATAATGGTACTAGTGTTCAACTATCAGTACATTAGGCACAAAGGGCTAGGATTAGGCAATGAGGGTTTGTGACTACTTTAGAGTTGACTAGGGATGCCTATAACTCAGGTGAAGGCTTGATAAGTGTGACAATATGATTTAAAATAGGTCTAAGGCTAAATTAGGGATAGGTAGTCTCAATTATCACTCTTATCACTCAAATACCACTTTTGTGTGATTACATTTGGCCCCCTTTATTCTAGAAATGTACAAAAGTGAAATGATTAGAATAAATGAAAAATATGCATACATCGACTTATGTATGAGGTAAAGCCCCTGAATCTAGCTATGAGTATGTAAATATAGGTCTAATTATGTGAATAATTCTCCAATACCTATCATGCAAGTGAAATGTGTATAAATTAGTCCTTAATTAAGAGATATCAAAAGTAAAATACAATATTCAATAACGAACTAAAAATAAATAAAAAGGATTAAAGAGATGAGAAAAATGAAAGGAATTAACACACCTCACTGGGTACCCAAACCAATACATAAACTTGATGACAAACTATGTGACTGTGTATAGTGATCAATCAGTGAATAGCTTGATAGATTACTTAATATTCCTGTATGGGTGGAAAAATTACTCAATGTGATTTTGAAGCCATAATTACCCCCACCGTTGTTTGGTGTATCATGATCTATGAATAACTTAGATTAGATTGATAGTGTGTCCAACCTTCTCATATAGGTGGCTAAACAACTCAAGTAAGATATGACTACATCATTACCCACCCATGTGTATTAGATGCATCTAAAATTAAATTTCATGAATTAATTTAAATGTTTAACTAGTTATATCTAACTATGTATGTCATCTCTACAACCACTTGAGTGCATTAGGCCACTCTGGACCACTTGAGAATGGTAACTGTTACAGATGGAGTAAGGCATGAAATTGGTGTGTAACCTAGAATATGATATTAATTGTATACAATATAGATAATGACATGGATTTCATCATTCTATCTCATCAATATGTGTGTAAGTGAGCATCAAGAAACAATGTGTCATGCAAATGCCCTTAAATATGATATTTGAGCATATGAATTGTGAAATGAGTTGTAGTAAACTATATCTTGGTATCTAAATTGAATATGGGAATGGTCATGCCACACATTATGCCCCCAATCTGAGCAACCTAATATGAATCTATGCTGAACTAGTATTAACCTAAGTAAAAGTAAGTATAACTAATAAATATTTAACTAAAAGACTCTATAATCCTATACTTTAATGGCTAATCTAGGTTATTTTAAATCTAAGGCTTCTTGATAGTAGAGCCATGTCTTAGATAATAGAACCATTTTCAAAAATGTGATGCTAGTGTCCCAATTTTGGTGTTATTGTCCTTCTCATATAATTTATGTGCAACTATACTACTTTTTGGGTCACTATTTTCCCATCGTGTTTATCTATGTCTAATTTTAAGTAACCAAGCTTATAGGTTAAAAAATATACTATAAGTATAATATAGTAGCCTAATCTCTATGACAAACCCCTATGAAGGCCCCTTCTTTTGAGTGGATTTTTTTGAACCTCTTCAAGAATTGTCCTCAAAATAAAAAAATGCTATAAGATGTGTGTTAATTTTATCATATATGAAAATTTCATAATAATCCAATATAATGTGCATATATATAATAAAAATGTAATATAATTTAAGCATATATATGTAATATAAGATGTATGTCATGTTTAGCATTAATAATGGTCTCAACATATATGTAAAAATGTATGTAACAAAAATCTGAGTATAATTGGGTAGCTACCTAGGGGAATGTGGCATTATGTCCATCACAAAACCCAATTAGGAAGGGTAGATGCATGAGGTCCCTCATGACATTAAAAACTAGTGTGTATAATAAGTAAATATAAGTGTCATGGCCATCATGCATATAATAAATCATACATACAAAACACATGAGATACACAAATTAGGCCAAGTAGACACAATATAAGGGACATGGGCACATATCACTAAATGTGAGAAAAATAAGACATACAAGGACATGTTCAAATGTTCACATACGTAAGCAAAAAAGAAGTTATCTTAGAGCCACATAGAAGGACATGTTTAAACATCTGCATACATAATTAGGAAAGACACAAACAAGTACATGGGCACATGTCTAAAGCATACATATTATGAATAAAAGTGGTGTATATCCAAAGAACAATGGCATATTCATATGCCCTTAAATAGAAGAATCATAGAGGTACAAGCAAACCTAAACTAGGAAAAATAAAAATAAAAGTATGCATGAATATATGATACAATTCTGTGTAAGAGCTAAGATGTACATATGTTGAGTCTGAAGTAGTAATAAATAGTAAAAAAATTTGAGTAATATTAGCATGGTCAATATCAAAATATACCAATGTTAAATTTGTAATGTATAGTATAGAAATATATAACCTGGTAATCAATATTGTGTATAGAGTACTTCCAAGTTGGTCAATGTGTCAAGTGAAGAACCATGTATTAGTATATAGGCCCCTAGTGAATAGATAATAGCATGTCTAGATTGATGTAATGGACCTGAGTGCTATATCAATCTGCAAGAACTCATAAAGAACAAGTGAAGCATATAAATATAATAAAATTGACTATACTAAGATAGATAGCATATGTAGTAACTAAAAACTATAATAAGTGTAAACATAACAATGTACACAATCTAGAATTTTGTGTTTTCTTAGTAATATTTGATTTTTTAATGTTTTTTTTGAAAAATTATATAAATTTTTATATTTTCTAGATATAAGTAAAAGCAATCTGAAAATGAACTATCTATAAGGAGAAAAAGAGAGGGGAAGTATGTAAAATAAAGTATCAATAACAATAATCAATGTGTCTCATGGGAGACTCACCATCACTATGACCTGTGTTAAATAAGGGAGTTGTGATTGTATGTGTTGCATAAAAGGGAAACTGCAGTCCCATACTTTATTATAATAGGCAATCTTTGTCTATATTTGTGTGTGTAGAGGTGTTAGGAATTTATGGCACTGATTGAGGTGTCTTGTGCTATATAAGTATCTTAGGAACCCATATGGTAGAATACATTATAGGTGGCATAAGTTCCCTATGTTGAGAACCCTAATAACTCAATAACACTAAAATCAGCAAAAAGTGATTAGGGAGGTTGTCTATAATTTTCAACATATCTTTGACATAGGGGTCTCTCTAATAATGGTATCTTTGAAAGGTTATGTGTATGTGTCAATATTTTAATAGTAGACCTTACCTGCACTAGTGCCTCTACTAAACTTTTAGGTGTATCAATTAGAACTGTGCTTTGAGTTGTAACTAATAACTATGTGGTGGCTAATAATTATGTTTTAGCTACTAACTATGACGTAACTTCCTATGGAATAGGTATAGGATACTTATATAGAAGACCCTCAACTGTGACCAAGTAATTTGCATCTATATATTGTAGGCATCTATGCATTGTGAATGGGATAGATCATAGCTACTATATACATGGCCTACACAATAACATATTAAAAATGCCTCCACTAGGTACACTAAGAACCAAATGGCCACATGTGTTCTTCTATCTTATAATGGAAACATAATCTCCCCAATGGAGATCTAAACATGACCACTAGAACCTTTGATAACTATATTTTTAGGGGATATATCTTGCTCAAAACACTCCAAATGTTATAAAAGTGTGATAGTGCACATGTTAATGTTTGACCCTTAGTCAAGCATAACACTATGGATAGGATGATGATATATGTAGGCACATACAAATAATGTACATAAGTCTATATTAAAAATAACAATCTCCTATTATGAGAAGGTGATGAGTGGTCTAATTGGAGTTGTAGTGTGAACATGCTCATGATATTATGCAATGGGTATGCCTCTTATGCAATAGTATGATATGAATATTGTGGTAGATTTTTTTGTTATGTGTAGTGAACACTCAAAGTGTTCATTTACTCATTCACTATGTGTTTTGTAAATAAACTAAATAATATATTTAATGCCTTACCTTTTGTTTGTTGTACTTATGGTGTCTTTGTGGGTTTTCTCACATCAATAATAATATCTTCAATCAAATATTTTATCTTAAGGTTCAGGCTAATACATATATTTGATGCATGGCTAAGTGCCTTGTGATATTTGCATAATGCATTTGAATCATAGTTCTTTGGAAGAGGCTATGTCATATCAACTTAAATATAACATTGCATTCCATGTTCTACTATAAAACTCATGCTAGTGCTTCTAGAAGTTTGGTGAATACTCTAGTGGAGGCGCTGATGAAACCAAGTAGGGAAATGACATTGAAGGTGCATTAACTATGGCATTTGGATAAATATTATTTTTAGTGTCCCTTATCATTTATGGTGGATTAATTTAACTCTTAATATTTGATTATTATCCAATGGCATATTTTATTTTTCCCATTGATAGAAGCTTGACTTCTATTTCTTTTACTATGTGGCACAAAGTTGTGAATATTAAAAATTTCCTAAATAAGATAACCTCATATAATGTTGGTAGAAGATTCTATTTGAAGATGTATTAAATATCTTTATTTGTTATGAGGATACTCAAATTAGCTAACATAGTCTTATATCGTAAGATGTATTCTGCAATGGGGTCATTTGAGTTTTTTTTTTCAATTATGAAACTTCAGAATATGAGATCCTGTCACTATTTTTTAATGGAGAATTATGCTAAAATCATTCATACCAAAGGATTGAATTCTATAATATATTGATTGGGTAAGTCATGAAACTATTATAAAGTATAATCCCTTAAACTATGTGGGAAGAACTTTTTGAGAATCCAATCATTAGATACGTAGTCCAAACATGTTACATGAAAAGCCTAGAGATGGTGCTCTAGGTCACCCTTATCATCATATAATGTAATCTTAGGTACCATGAATCCAAATTCCAAGGGAGTTCTCACTATATGATGTGTTAAAGGTGTATTTAAGAGAACATTAAAATCCAATGCATGTTATTGCCTAGTGGATCCCTTCTTAAGATGTAACATCTTATCTTATAGAGTATGAAACTTGTCCATAGGGGATTATGCATTTGGAGTGGAAGATCTAGATACAAAAGTTGTAGTTATCATTGAAGGTTTTTGAATTATAATGATTGGTTTTGCTCATTGAGTTAACACCACTGTAGGTGTAACAATGTTATTACATGGAGGCTTTTAACATTGACCATTGTTTAAATTTTGAAGCTCTTCTTGAATAATAGTGATGAGGTCATCTTACATATCCAAATGTCTGGACATAAAATATATTTTTTTTCTTAGTGATCTAATCAAATTGATTATTGAATTCTACCATTATAGTTTGGGAAGTAGGAAAACAAGTTGTTGTATATTTTGAATATTTAAGTAATTTTAATGTAATAAAGATTATAAAAAATATATATTGAAACAAATCTGAAATTTTGGAACCAAAATTTGAGTATAGACATAAAAAGGGTATAAACCCTAAGAGAATATAGGGTTAGGGTTTGAGTAATTCTAGAATTAAGTTAGGTTTCCCAAATATTTTAACCTTTTAAGAATTAATTAAAAAAATATTATGTTTGTTAAAGAGTTGAGTTGTGAAAGTTGGAGATAATGTGCAATAAATACAACTATAAATTTGTTACAGAATTGACTAGTTTTGATTTTTCTAAAAATAGTAATAAATAGTACAAGTAATGACTTAAATGGAAAATATCCAATAGGGATGATCTGGTGAATGGAAATTGATATGGAAGCTAGTCTAAGTGTCATAAAATAGATATCAATGTTAGAACTCATCATGGACTTTAGCAAACAAACTAGATAGTAGTGCCATTATTGGAAATGTGGCAGTAGCATCATAATATTGGTGGTAGTATTCTATGTGTAAGAGTGTCCTGAGATTCAAGGTCTACCTATGTCTACATCTGAGTTCTATGTTTTCATACAGAAATTTTGTATACCATTAATTCTCTTAGTGTTGAAACATTTCCAAGCTAGCATAGGTGACAATTTAGAGTGTTGATAGATCACAACTACATGCCCATTGTTGAAACATTTCCATGTTGAGAAAGAGTTTTAGGGAGTCACACCGTAGACTACTTAATAATGATTATGTTGTTATTTATTATTAGTGGTTCTTGTTATTAGTACCAAAGGGTATACTTATGTGATCATTTTTCTCTAACACATGATTAAAATTAGACCTCGTAACTAATCAAATATCATCACATTGCATGCTTTGAATATGTAATTTTTTCCATAGTTAAGTTATATGTTTTTAACAGATAACATATACAAATTTAGTTTTTTACATTGATTGTTTGAAAAAATTATATGTTATTATTGCCTTCACATTATTCAAGTAAATCAAAACAAATTAGAAATTAAAAATATGACATGTGTATACACAGATCCATGGAAATCATTCCCATATTGATTTCAAGTGCTTATGGATTTTATCCATGATTCTTCGATTTTAACATTATCAATTACATCTAGGTTGAAATAAATTATTAGATTTAAATCTAGTAACTATGTTATGAATTACAATTTGTATTTTTACAGTTGGATTAATTTTACACATTTCAACGAGAAAGGTAAATAATCTATGAGGGAAGTTTATAAGTTAGAAAACCGATTCACCAAGTTATGTTATTTTACCTAAATAATGTTTTATTTTGTTTTTTATTCTTTATAGGCCCCTATTATAGAATTATAAGACTACAATCATTTTTTTTTTAGATTAGGATGTTGGAGTGAACAAACACTCTCTAACCAAGATCATACAGGCATGACATTATCATCAATGTATTGAACAACTATTTATTACTAAAAAACATATTACACATGATGAAACTCTTCACATATCTCATCATATTCATGCCATAAAAATGCACTCCAAAAGTGTCAATAAATGAGAGAATTAAGAGGTGAGTGGTAGACAAGAAGGTGGCCCTCCCACTAGGTGAGTGGTGAGATCAATGTCTTCCACTAAGGGCTGAGTGGTAAGGCAACTATCACCCAATAAGGATCTAGTGTGGCCCACTAAGAACTTAGGCATGTGCACACACTGAATAGGATTAACTAAAGTAGTTAAAATATATTAATCACTCTAACACCCTCCTTTAAACAAACATTATGGAATGAATAGAAAACACAAGTAGGTCTCAACTACTAGGCCTAGTAAGGTATCTATGTACAAAATAGGAAGCAGTATGAAGTCAAATGTCCCTATAAATGCCAAACAATCATACTAGTGTAAATTCATGTTGAGTCTATTGGAAAATCCTCATATCTATTACATTTTTTAAGTTAGCATATATTTAGTTAGCATAGTCATAATGCTACTAATCATAATGATTAGTGCTTAGATGGCACAATGGTTATAGGATTACGATTTTGTTAAACAAAATCTTCTCTATATATACTCATCTACTATTCTTCAATAAAACATCATAGCATTTAGTACTTCCCTTCATTAGTATCAAAGCGATGATCCTTTGATGCAAGTGTAATAACTCTTGAATTGCTAGCCATACTTTCATTTATCACCCTGATCTATGGAGTTACCTGCTCAGATGTAAGATGTCTTAATTAGAGTGATGCTTCTTTTCCCATCTATTCACCGTTATATTAAAACACCACATTTTTATAATCATGTGTTGAATACATTTTCTCATGTTTATTTTCCTGATGGAGACATAGTAAGCATCAATTGTGTTTATCTACTAATCTGATTCCATGTGCACAATCATATGTCAATTTATTCAGATGCAGTTAAACATATCATCAAAATCTGCCTATTTTTAAGTGGATGTTGAAACAATTTTTTTAGGATTTAATACCTTCATATGAGTCTATATATTTATCAAATATTTATTCTTGTTGAATAACCTATCTACTTTGATACTTGTGCATCACTAGTAGATCAACATGAAAAATATGCAGCCATCACCATTCTAAAATGTTTGATGTAGCAGTTTTTTATTTGATGATAATATGATATAATATTAGTAATATTTACTTATGTTTACTTATGTTCACCATTGATTCACCTCGGTTGTAGATGAGTCAAATATTGGGATCCAGTGACACAATTTTTTGAAGTGTTGAAGGCTTCAAATCCATAATGTTGATGTGTTTCTGGTTTCCAGCACCGATTAACCAAAATTTAGTTATGGGGTTAGATTAATATACTATATTATAAGTTTCATATTTATTATAAATTAAAATTAAATTTTATAGTTGAAATTTTGTTAATAGAGTAAATTATCTATAGTTGGTGTCTGTCATTTTGTTAATTGATAGCTTGTTTTATGTTTTATCACTTTCTTAGTTTTATTATAGTTAAAAAGTCATTTCTTCATCAATGTCCACCAAATTTTTGTTCAAAATCAATGTCAATTGTTATTATAAAGATGCATTTTCACTTTTACATGAAATCTTGAGTCTGAGCCAAATATCATCAAATATGAAATGGGTCCAAATTATGGTCGAGATTTCTCCTCAACAAAATCATGTAGTTGAGCTTCATGAACACATTAACTGAGTAAGTAGCTTCATTTACTAGAGGATAGAGGACACACGAAGGTTGAAGGATAATAGGCATCCTCTCGCGAGTCACCTACGATGGGGTCACACCATTGCTATGGTGATAAATTTTGGTGTGTTTGTTTTTTTCTAGTATGTTTTTCAGTAAATTACTAAGAATTATTTTTTATTTTGGTACCTCCTAAAAAATAATGTTATGGGTAAAAAAATCACTAAAGTATCATTTGGTTCTTGGAAAAGTGTTTGTGGTAATATGAGAAACCACTGAATTTTTTTATAAACCTCCTGCAACCCTCCAGGTTCTTGGTCAACTTGTAGTAGAAAACCATATGGGTTTGTGGTAATGCTCATAATCTGGGAAACCACTAAAGGCATTAGTAGTGAGAAGTGTTCCTATCACTTTCAAATTTTTGGTAATATTTTAAGAAAAAACCAAGGTGTCACCAAGACCTTGAAGTCAAAAATATGGCATGCCACCTAAAAAAGTGAGCAGGCTACGTGGAGAGTGTAAATATTTTTACAGTGTTTGCAATAAAGGGGGGACCACTACCAAGAAATATTATGTTTCTAGATATAATGAAATAATGGGGGGAATGTTGGAAAATCCTAATATCTATTACATTTTTTAAGTTAGTGTATGTTTAGTTAGCATAGTCATTATGCTACTAATCATAACAGTAAGTGCTTAGATGGTGTAACAGTTATAGGATTACAATTATATTAACCAAATTCTTCTTTTTATATATTTATCTACTATTCTTCAATAAAATATTTTAGAATTTAGCATTTCCCTTTAAAGTTATTGTATCTACCAAGTCAAAGTAAAAATGGTGATGAACACAAAGATCACTAAAAATAAACACTATGCTCCAAAATATTATGTAGAATGATGAACTTGAGGAATCATTGCTTGAAACATTCTCCCTTGATGTTGAAATGGTATAATATGGCAATGAAAGTCTTCAAATAAGTGGATTAAAAGTGGTGAAAAGTGAGCACAAATATTGGTGAGGATGCCACAATGGCATCACTACATAAAAATCACTAAGAAAAATAAAAATCCTCAAATGGTTTCCTATAAACAAAGTGCCTAGATAAGATACCCATGTATAATGGAGAAAATTGGAAAAAATGAGATACACTGTAAGAGTCTCTCTCAAAAAAAGGTTGAGAGATAAAAAATGTATGCTACAAGGCATCCCATGAAATTAAATCACTCAATAATTAAACATAATTTTAAATAAGGTGCATTAGATGAATCAAAGACAATAAAATATAAATACACCCAAAAGTCACAATGGAACACAAATGTACATCAGTGATCTAGATCCACTGCTCAAACATAAAGAACTAACTGCCATTATATTCATCATAATAAGTATTATAAAAAGAAACTATTAGATGTGTCTAAATTGAAAAATTCTCACCAAAATCAACTCAATATAATGCCATAAGATGTTGAATTCCAAAGGTTATCAAAGATTAGGACAACCAAATTAGGGTCTACACCATATCCCTCCCAAACTGCTGATAGGTGGAGTGATGGAAAAAATTCTATATGAGTTGGATGAATCCGCTACTTGAAAACTGAAATTCTAACACTGGATGCACTATAATAGATCGAAATCAATCTAAAGGAGACTATCAAACTATCAAATAAAGAGTATCAAAGATATAGATAAACACTCTCAAGAAGATGGCCCTAGTGGTCATGAGAAAGTCAAGCAACTGAAGGATTGAAAAGGTGATTATAATAGAGCACACATACATATGAATGTATACATAGTTAAATTAGAAAACCCCCCACAACACTTTATAACTTAGTATGAGGAAAAAAATATCCCATACACAAAAAACACTAGATGATGTAAGAAATACTATACTATTGTCAGTCTATAGAAGATGATATAAAGAGTCATGACATTTTATCCAAAAATCATGGAGTTGTGTGTGGACAAAGAAGAAATATAGTGGAGGAACCAAATATGTAAATTCCTTGCAAAGAATTCTAACACTAAAACCACAACAAAGCCATCCTAGATTGAGTATAGGTGGAATAGAATTTTGTGTTCCTCAAAATCCTCATGAAGAGTAGAGTAAACACGAAATAGGAGTTGTATTATCAAAATGTCCTAGTCGAGATGAAATGACTATTGAATATCCAATGTCATGACAAGAAATCCATGTAATAGGTTGAACATGGTTAACTAGTCCTTATAAATGCATAACAAGGCCCAAAAGTTAAAATGTGATAGAGTTAAAAATAAATGGTATGCATCTCAAAAAAAAGTAGGAATATATGTATATGTAATTAGAGTGGGATGTGAAAAGTGTGTAACAAAAATAGGCATAAAACAATCAACTGTAACAATAAAAGCAACATACACAATGTGTCTCTCAGGATCTAACATGGCATAATATCCAATAGTGATAGAAACAAGTATGGATATCATAATAGGCATGTTTTTGGCTAACTGAGGAGTGTGGAAAATTTTGAAAAAGAAATTTTAAAACACACCTAAATAATCAACAAAAAAATGATGAGTTTTAGCATGTCAAACTCTACCAAAAATGCATCCATAGAATATAATGCGGGCCCATCCTACTAGATAGAAATGTTGACACTAAGCTACACCAAACTAGATTTTATTCATAAGGAGAATAAGATCCAACAAAATTTTAAGGACACTATCAAAAAATAGATAAAAAATCTATTAAAATATTGTGGTTGCTAAAAGAAACATCTACCAAATAAGGATCTCAAAGAATAAGGAGAATCAAAAGGTAGGAGGAGAAATATCTGGCCAAAAACCCAAGTTGCAAAATAAATATACATAAATCATGTGGGATGCCATGCTAGACTAGAAATGTATCCAAAATTGTACAAGTGACAAATGAATACGATGGGAGGGTCTATTGTGTCAAAAAACACACAATGTGACATTAAAAATGCCTTCTGAAATAGATGTCAATTAACACTGAAAATACATTACTGAGAAAAATATATGTACCAATAGGGTACAATGAGCAATAATTTCCATAAATGAAGGTGTGAGCAATAAAATAATTTGTTCTACTTGTGAGTGAGTCTAACCTCCTGTCAAACTGAACCTTACCCTTTGTCTTTGACAGTCAAATTAAATGAAAAAAATACTTTTACCCTTAACAATAATACTCATCCCTTTTAAAATTATAACTCAATTTATAATTTGTCTCAATCAAATAACTACCCTACATAAAAAAATCCCCCCCATTAAATAAAAATACCCCCTAACTAAAGTGGTGTCCACCACATTGTTATAAAATCCCCCACTTTACAATTTAATTCCACTTTATTAAAATTGGCCACTTAACAATTTTCAAAACTCCCCACTTTTGATGTCTACCAATAATATTGTTTGCTTCCCACCATTGATAAGGTAACTTATTACTCAATAAACTCCACTATTTTAAATCACCTCACTAAATTGTTTGACCCCAACACTCATAAAGCAACTTCAACCCCGCTTTTAATAAAAAAAAATGTCGCCCACTTTTGAAAGAAGAACACCACCATGTAAACTTGAAAAAACCGCCAATCCACTTGCTAATTTCAAAAACCATGAGTTAGTACAATTTTTTTTTGCATGGATAAAGATAGAGTGGATTGACCACAACAAGTGGCTGGATGGAAAGCATACATAAAAGTTGTGGCTATATTAAGCAAGAATGACTAATTTTTCTGATGCACCTTAAGGGGGACTGTGATCCAAAATAAACCATGTCATTATCCATTGATGTTGGTTGTGATGAGAGAGTTTTCCATGATATTTTAATGCAAAGGAGGTTTCCTTGGAGCTGTCATCGATGATGGCTAGGTGGTGCCTAGTGAATGAGCTTACTCTACTTTGAAAAATCAATATTCATAGATCTGACCAAGGACGCTATGTAGAGCTCCACAAAAAGAATGGAAAGTAGTATTATAAGTGGTTTTAGATCCAAAAACCAAACCAAATGGCAAGTGGAGTCAACTAATATGTGTAAACCCACATGGAGGTCATAGTCAAAGCTATCATTGAGTAGGCCTTTGATTGGATTTTTAATGCTCAGAATGTGGTTATATGGGTGCAAAAGTGGGAGTCTGGATAACCTCACACTACTACACGGGAGTGTTTTGAGACATATATTAGAGATGAAAATACATTTTTGTCTCTAATATTTATTTTTAAAATATATTAATAGTTTGATTTTTAAAATAATCAGGGATGTTTGAAGCTTTCATGTGCTAGAGACAAACCTACACATAGTTAATTATAATACATGGGATTCCTCTACACTTCTTAGATATAGTAATAGCATAGGGTAGGAATAAATTTATCTTTCCTAAATACTTAAGGTATTGTATTTTATTTTGATGATATGACCATTTAGGTTTTCATATTTTATGATTTTTGTCTTGGATTTTTATATTTCATGACATGATTTTGAGAACTTTTGTTATGGGTTTCTCTTTGCAATTTTTTGGATAGGATTTGATTTTCTTTCCATGACCCAAATTGAATATTTTTGATGTTTTTCTACATCTTATAGTTTCTAAATCACATAGTTCGATGTAGATTATTTTCAAGTGGTTATGGGATTTATTAACATTTGTTTTTTATGGTTACTGGTTTGATTCTTCATTGGGTCATCATCCTTAATTTCACTGTCATAAAATGAAATGGTATGTTTTCAAACTATTATATGCCATTTAAAATTTTTGTTCCTTCTTAGAATGGTCTTGTAAATAATTGTTTAATATCTTGTGTTTATGGTGATCACCAGATTTTGAAATAGATTCCTTTGGAGGATTATCAAAAGTAATCTATTGGTCATCGATGAGGCCCTATATATTATGATTTAAGGTAAAGCATATTTTTTTAGAATTCCTATGGTATTGATGATAGTTACAATAAGAATTTGCATCATATCCATTGGGTGGGGGTCTATTTACATCAACCTCTATAGGATGATGGAGAAATATAATAAATACAAACATACACATGCACCATATTCCATATACACTCTAATATAGATATATTAATAGGTTAGAATGATTAATTTTCTAAACTCAAATCTAAGATATGCTAAATTTATTAAACCAAGATAGGATATTAAAGGAATGTAAAACTATGATAGATATATAAATTTTATAAAAGAGATTACTTAGCTAGTTCAAATGCTAACATAGATATGGATCTAGTATAGGCATAAAGAAGGTATGAAAACAATTTTAGATCAATCATCATATTTTGGATCTCTCTCTCTCTCTCTCTCTCTCTATATATATATATATATATATATATATATATATATATATATATATATATATATATATATATATATATATATATATATATATATATATATAGTTGCATCAACCTAGGATAGTTGTGTCAAAACTAATGTCTAAGTTTGATGCTAGTGTCTTGTATGAAATATATGCTCAAATAAGATGTAGCCAACCAAATGCTTTTGAGTTTGGCTTCATGTTTGCTATGATGTATTTATATCTAGATCATGGACTATTTATCCTGTTGAAATGATAAAACCCTAGCTTTCTATTTTTAAAGTGACATTAGGGAAATATGTGTTAGTGCGAACATAGTGTTGAGCTAACCCACAATGACATCATTGTCAAAAGGATCTGCCTACAGATCCAATACTCCATATCAAGGCCTAAAACTCATGTAGTTTTCCCCTATGTATCGGCTTGTCGATGCTACTATTTATCCCAAACATTAATGTCTAGGGTGAAGGAGTGTAGGTACAGGCTAAGAACTTGTAGAGGTATAAGATAAGTACATTTTAAGCATCATAAGAAAGATGAGATGTCTATTTCATATAGATAAAATCTGGTCAAACTAAGATATAGGTTAAGGGGCACAAGATGGATAAGATATGATGGTTATGGAAGAAAGGCATGAGTAAAACTAATATGAACAACCAAGGTCTGATTTTGCCAAGTGTACAATACTAAGGTGATATATAATCATTAAAGAACATCTACAGTTTTACCCCTTTAATCCTATAATGAATTTAATATTTTAAAATAAATGAATAAGTACTTGGATTTTTATGCACTCCTTATCTTTACTTGAGTAGAATTTGATTGCTTTGCTAAAGTTGAATTTTTAGTGCTTTACTAGTGACTAACATAAAACCAAGAAAAAGATATAATATATAATCAATTCATATAATTTAGGTCAAAATTACGTGAAATAGATTTAAATTTAAATATTAATGATTAGGAGTAAACCTATGTGCTGATGTAACCACCTTGCCTATTGGGAAGTTATTTTTACAAAAGATGTATCATTATAAGGCTCTAGAATTGAGATTTTTATAAATATAGATAAATATTTAATGTCCATATATCCAAGGAAATAGAGATATATTTTAAGGTACAAGTCCCCAAATTTGGAGCAAAAGTGAGTTTCCACTTGATTGTTGAGATTCACTCAACTATGCAACCCAATGATACTTATAACCTAGTGAGTTTGGATGACCAAGTCCAAACTAAAAAAAACTAACCTGGATTTCTATATATGTCAAGTACTTTTAACCAATATTATATGCATTGTTTATACAACATAACATGCTCATAGTTGCAAGTCAGTCACTATCAAATCGCACAAATTAAACTCTAGCAAATCACTCAAATTAAAGTCAAACAAAGATAAGATGCCCATACACACACAAGTACTTATTCATTTCCTTTAAACCACTAATTTAGTTACTAGATTAAATTGGCTGGGAATGTATAATACATTTTGTGATTATGTATCACCTTAGTCTTGTACAATTGGAAAACTCAGATAATAGTTTTTCCTCTTAGTTCCACACATGCCTTGCTTTTAAAGGACCCACTTATGACCTATCTTGTGCCCTTTAGCCTATCTCTTAGTTCAATCAGCCTTATATTTATGACACATACATCCCACCTTACCCATAATGTTTAAAATATAATTATCTTACACCTTTGTATGTTCCACTCATGTGCCTGCTCTCCTCCTCCATGGACATTAACATCCCAAACTTATAATAGTATTAGAATTATTGTCTTTCCTCAACACAAGTGTCTAGTGCCATAAAGTCATCTAATTTGAAAATGAAACATATTTTAATGGTTAACCTTATAGTTCTAATGTGAGAGAAAAATTTATAAGATTGGTATAAATACAATATCAAACCTCATTCATTCATCACCTAACAATCAAACCAAAAGAACACTCAAGAATCACTAAATTTACCAAAAGCTTCTCTGTTCTAACCTATCCTAAAATCAATCAAAATAAAAATCCAACTACAAGTATGAATTAATTAAAGATTATTCATAATATGACATTTTATAAGTTATAATCTAGGTCAATTTTGTATTTTTTTTACACACATTCAATAATTCATACATAATCCAACACACGAGATAACTACAAGAGTTTGTGGACCTCTTCTAGAGTATTAGATATTTCCATAAAGTCCATTGATAGTAGGTCATTGTGTATTAGATCAACACTTTGTGCCCATTAAGCCATTTTTATCCAAGCTCAAATTGAATATTGATAGCTAATGTTTTGCCATTTCGCTAGGAGTGACATTCCATGATCCTGATCTAAATGCACCAGAGCAAAGACAAAGAAAAACCCAGAAGTATCTATGTAGTTGCATGATATGTCAATTAATATTTCATACATGAGACTTATATTTAACTAAAAACTAATGTTGATGCAATCATCTTAGGCTAATGTAACTATCCAAAGAACTAGAGGCACTAGATCCAAAATCTGATGATTGATCTATAACGATTTTCCTACCTATTTTTTCCTTGTATCAGATCCATATTTGCATTAACACTAAAACCAAAAAACTAATATATTTTATATAATTTATATATCTATAATACTTTTACTTTGAATTAATAGTCTATCTTAGTTTATTAAATTTAGCATATGGTATATATAGGTTTAACACAATAATATGCATGTTGTAGATCTCATATTCACCCTTATGCCCTATCACTTATATATCCTTAAACCTATTTACTCAAGTAATATTTATTATTTAAAATTAGGGTTAAATATGGGATCTATATATGCTGAAGGTAGAGGTCTCTCGTATATAGCAAATGAGGATAAACAAACATAACACACAGGTCTAGGAAATGGGTAAATCAAGTGAAATAAGATTGAACCAAAGATGTCCATGAGACACCACATCACTAGATATCTACATATTAATAAATAAGTATATACATACAAGAATACTAGTAATGTGTACTTTTACTAAAATGGATGTGGGCCTTAATCTAGTAATCTTAGAGAAAATAGAATTACTAGATTAAAGAAAAAGAAAATGCATATGATGATGTGGAAAACATACCTTGTCTTTGATCAAGTTATTCCTTCAATATTTCATCCTTGATCATTACCTACAACCAATCATATATCAAAAAATCTAAATCATTGTATATAAATTTTATGTAAGTAATACTAAAGATTAGCATAACTAAAGAGCATTGATATAATGCACATGTGTATGTGTGTCGTGGTAACTAGGTCTAGATTGATGAAAACTAGAGAAGTAGATAGGGGGAATTACAAACTCATCCATCTTCTAGCAAGGAATTTGATTTAGTCTAAAAGTTTTAAATTTTCATTCCAACATGATATTGTTGTACCTATAGTAATGATATATGGGAGGTGATCATTCCCCCTTCACTCTGCTGCATTCAAATCTAGATTATGGACTGTCGCTCTTGGTGAACTAAAAAAAATCATACCTTTCCATCTTGAATATGAACTTAAGGAAAAATGATTTAGTGGGAACATAATTTTGAGATGATCCTCAATGACCCTATTGTTAAAGTGCATTGTCTACATATTCAATACTCCATAAGAGGGACTCAAACTCATGAAATTTTCCCCTATGTGTTGGCTTGTGTGTAAATCATTTAATGTGTGTAAATCAATTACAATAGTGACCTAGCTTATAACTTTTAAGATATGATCTTATGACTTCTCCTTTATTAATTTAGGCATGACATCTTATGATCTTATGATCTTATGACTTCTCCTTTTAAAATATGATCTTATGACTTCTCCTTTGATTCATATCATAATAGGTAGAATATGAAATATTTTTGTAACTTGAGTGCTCTCTTAGTCTGATTGCTTGTTGAATAATGAATGGGGGTTCATTTTTTATTTATACAGATATTATTATGAGATAATTCACATTAAATAAATAAGGACAACCATTTTAATAAATTTCATTTGAAAATTATACGACTTTAGGGAACTGGACACTTGCATTAGGGTTGGACAGTAATGTTGATGCTATTGTCTATTTCAAACATTAGTGTCTAGATAAGTATATTTCTAGCATTCTATGAAATTTGGGACATCTGTTTCATCAATATAGGGCTAGCTAAACTAAGAGATAGACTAAGATGCACAAGCTAAATTAGATGCAAGGTGTGCAAAATCAAGGCATGTGTATAACTAAGAGAATAACCAGGGTTTAAATTTACCAATTGTACAAGACTAAGGTGATAAATGATCACAAAATATTTTTTACATTATGTCATTACTAGTATGTTCACTAGCATTGATTTCACATATAACAATATATTTATCTAAAGATCCCATTTATGTATCCAAAAATACAATATAGTCATTAGTTGTGTTAGTTTTCATATCCATTTGTATTTTCATTTTTTATCATTGACTATTGAATCATTCATAAGAATTTTAGTTTTTATTTTAGAAGTGAGTTATATTTGATTATTGAAGGATCATATCATATCTTATATTTATCTTGTACCAATGTTTTTTTGAGTTTTCCATGTGATATTATCCCCTAAACCATAAATCATCTAAACATTTTAAGTGAACTTGATATTCCAATCATGCAACCAAGAGACTCATAAACTGTCATCCCCCTAGGGTCATGCTTTTTTTGATTGATTATTCCATTTCTATATAATTGTGTTTTTTTATCATTTATTCTCATATTTTCATCTTATTTTTTTTGAAATTGGTGACCCATTCCCTTCTTTGAATACTTACACCTTATGAGGTTTTCCCATATGATTTGATTTATGATTTTAGGTTTCAGAGCTAATATTCATATTTGAATTGTTTATTGTTTTAGATACTAAAATATAATATTTATAACATTACAATATTTTACATTTTATAAATATCAGTCAAGTCTCTACCCTTTAATTTTTGTTATAATCCCACTAGGTTAACCATAAGTTTACACTTTTTTTGTTTGCATATATTACTTGTGAAATAATTTATAACTATCTAAATAACCACTGTTTGACTACTAAATGCATCTAAATCAATAAATGTAGTAATATATTAACCCACTAGATAATAAACTGATCCATCTAGTTTCTAAATGGTCTAAATCATAAATATTTTTCATAAAATAAAAAATGGAATTAATTAATACAACATAACACTAACATAATACATATTTTAGCTATAATTAAGCATATAGTCATTATTGTCATAACATACAAAATTAATTACAAATCTCACAACGACTTTTGATCTGAATATAAATAAAATTAAAATGTACAACATGTAACATTTTAGTACAATGTCATATATAAAATATACTATGTACATCAATACAAAAGAGCTTCACAAGCAACTTAATGATCTATAAATATACTTTAACTATGATCCCAAATGGTTTAAATATTCGAATAGAGGGAGAACATCATCTATGTGCTTTACCTCCAACCATAGGCCAATGGTCTCCCACACACCTCCCATTGGGAATGACCCAACCCTTCATGGAGGAGAAGATAATAGAAGTATCGATATCAAGAAATAAATTTAAACCTATGTGTGTACAATTACTAATACATGCACCAATCATGTACACCATTAAACCCAATCCTCTATCTACTATGAAATTAGCATACACATGTAAACTAAAAAGTATAGTAGAATTACAATGTCTCAGTTGTAACATTACCTTGGTCCGATTTTTCATTATAGAAATTAGACCTAATAATCTGAGTTAATTTCCACTTGTACAAAAGTCTTTGATATTGAATAATATCCATATGATGAGATTAGGGGATGGGTATATGATTTGATTACTAACACTCTCATATAACCATTATCTGTTATGTAAAAGTATAGCTCAATAATTTTCACATAAAGATTCAAAGTAGTATGACATTGATTTCAGTATACACTCATTTCAGTAGTAATATAAGATACATGCAATCAATAATCTCATTGTTTATATTCACTTAACCATAAAAGTGATAACATAGATTTATCAAATGAATTCTATTCAAAACCAAATATGTATAGGTGACTAGAACATGAATCAAAGCATTTAAATTATTCTCTCAAAATATCCCTTGATCATAATTCATATTTATAAAAATATATATAACTGATGATAAAACTCAGTCAACATTATAACTTTTAAATCTCAAAATAAACCATAGTATAATTAAGTTTATAAGCTTCATTTATACATCTATTCCTACTTATTCCATCACAATTTATTATTTAAGGAAATATTATTAATATAAAGTTATAGACTAGTTATATCTTACAACAATATCTATCCTATTTGCACATGTAAATACAATCACTATAAATACTACTATATCTAAGAATGCATATATAAAAAAACATATATTTTTTTCTTCTGGTTCATACCACTTATTGCCTATTGAACTCACTATTAAACACAATCATTTTTGTAACCCAAACTCAGAATTTTCCCTATTCTAACATTCACTCCATACACCTTGAAATGGAGAAAATTTTGTACTTGACTTTACTACTTAAGCATACATAAGTTAATGACCTCTCTTTGTTTCCTACATATAAATATATGTATTCATACAGTTAAAACATTATTTACAAACTAGATTGCTAATTATATATGTTTAGACTTATTCCTACAAATAATATGAAACATGTTTGTAATGCATTTACTATCAACTACAGATGCCAATGAACCAAAAAGAGATGAATATAGGTTCATATTTGACATTCCAATGATGATTGTTTATATATTTGTATACACAATTGGTTATCATCAACTTCACATGTATATGAACATATACGCATATATGTATGTATGTATGTATGTATGTATGTATGTATGTATGTATGTATGTTTAATATTAATATATCATACTACATTTGATCTATATAACTATAAAATTGGTAACCAATATATACACAAATTGTATCACCTATTCCCTCCTTACCTAGGTCTGCTATATTTTGTTCAAACACATATTTACATGGGTATATATAAAAATATAGGCTTATTCATGCATATACATACATATATACACATACACATAAAGTTTCATAAAATTCATCTTCCATATGTAAATCGGCCTCAAAACCCAAGCCATCAAATAACTAAAATTAATAAGCATAAGCTCAGATTATTGCATTAACACCAACAAACATACTAAATCACCAAAGGGAAATATGTTTTGGCACAACTATAATTACATTCATAAATAAATGTAACATTGTGAATGTATATATATTTATATGTATTTGTGTGTGTCTATACACACACACACACACACACACACACACACACACACACACACACACACACACACACACACACACACACACACACACACACACACACACACACACACACACACACACACACACACACACACACACACACACACACACACACACACACACACACACATATATCAATTCTATGTTTATAGTCTATATTTTTTCATGCATACATGAATTTAATGCTATGAATGCATGTGTGTGTGTGTGTGTGTGTGTGTGTGTGTGTGTGTGTGTGTGTGTGTGTGTGTGTGTGTGTGTGTGTGTGTGTGTGTGTGTGTGTGTGTGTGTGTGTGTGTGTGTGTGTGTGTGTGTGTGTTGTGTGTGTGTGTGTGTGTGTGTGTGTGTGTGTGTGTGTGTGTGTGTGTGTGTGTGTGTGTGTGTGTGTGTGTGTGTGTGTGTGTGTGTGTGTGTGTGTGTGTGTGTGTGTGTGTGTGTGTGTGTGTGTGTGTGTGTGTGTGTGTGTGTGTGTGTGTGTGTGTGTGTGTGTGTGTGTGTGTGTGTGTGTGTGTGTGTGTGTGTGTGTGTGCACGCGCGCGTGTGCGCGTGTGCTTCCATCCAATGAATTGACTTTCATTTGTAATTTGTATATTTAAGAATTTAAAATTTCAATATAATACCAATACATAAAACTAGTTATGGCCATAGGTTTGTAATTCCCATAAACATTTAGAAGCAAGTATTTCCTTCCTTTTCATATTTGGTATGAGATATATAAACAAATTTATTAACTTGCCTAAACTATATATCCATTCATGACAAAAATAGGGTTTTACCCTAATGTTTTTTTGTTTTCTTTCCATACCCACTAGTTTGGTTTTCGCAAATATTGAACTGTGGATGGAACTGAGTTTGATCCTAAAGAAAATAGTCATGGAAACCATGTTAATTTTTTCTTAAAATTTATTATTACAAGCATTTAGACAAAGTATAAAATAACCCATACAAGAATAATTTTTTTATTATAATCCAAATAAAATCAATATAAAAATAAGCCAACCTAGTTAACTAAAGGTGGTAGCCACAATGTATATAAAAATAACTCTTTTCCTCTTAGAAAAAAATTGGACCCTTCCTCCTTTATAATGTGTCACTATTATCCTTTTTCCATTTTCTCTTATTCTTTTTCCATAATCTATGCACACTTTGCATGTCCCAAAAACTCTCCTTCTTTCATGTAACTTTGCCATCATACAACTCTTCTAAATCAATGCTTGAACGTATTCATGATTACCATTACCTAATAGTCATCCCTCTCTATTAAGGCATGGTGGTAGAAGAAGCCCTCATCATTCTATATTCTGAACACAACTTACAAAATCATATCAACCAAATAAAATAACAAAACTTATCTTCTTTACTTCATAATATATATGCTAATGGATTGAAATACCCATAATATCTAATATTTTGAATTCCATTTAAATAAATTTGATTTGGGGGTGTTTTGGTCTTTTTTCATTTTTATTATAAGTCATCAAAAGTATATTGTGACAAACTGAAACATGATCCAAAATAATCAAACTAAACCAATACACTCATCCCTCCATTATTCATAATGTAGTCAAGATTAAAATGACACAGTAAGTTCCTTTGGAGATTTTCATGAAATCAAGATAACCATCACAAATATAATGCTAATAAATACACCCAATAAAATCATAGACTTCACATACTATGTCAATAATGATAAGTGGTGTGTGCACGTGTTCAACAAAGTTCTCTTAACCCCCAATGCTAGTATTTATGCTTCCTTTTCTAATAATATTATCCCTTTGTACTACCTATGAGGGTGGGACAATCCTACAAGAACCTCAACCAAACAGTGGGTAGTTATTACAAGTTTTTCATAATAATAAATGTATAAGAATCAATAAACTAATGGATTTAAATAATATGCAAATGAAGTCAATCATCATGATCATAAAACATAGTATAACATACATAATTATTATCTAAGCATAACATTGATCTCAAAACAAATAATATAACTGTCAATCACACAGACACACACACACACACACACATCTGACTTAGACAATAAAATTATAATTACAATCATTTGTATCATATTCCACTATTAATGACTAAATATTTTTATACAGAGGAAATGGATATGACATCCTTCCCCTAAAATACGTCATTGTCCCGATGACACTTATTTCAAATAATAGTTCTATAAATAAAACCAATGTCGAACAAAACTATAAATAATATTCAACAAAAATATTATTTGACTTAATAATGAAAGAACCTCAATAATTCTTCATAGCCCTCCAATGTACCACTATCCTCAGAATGTTAGTCCCATTAGACCTTAAACTATGATACTTATCTATTATGCAAGATAAGCTTACGATATTAATTATTTTGATTATTTCTACTATGACCACCCCTAGATTCTGGCCTATAATTTATTCAAATCTAAAATATGTATAAGATTACAAATATACTTTTACGATAATATACATGAAAAACGTTACACTTTTGAGATAAATATGGTGGCAATGTAAGTCTATACACTACATTATTAGTAACTTATACAACCTCAAAGGGTCCCATATTCTTGGTGACAAATTATATGATTTCCAAACTTTGTAACACTCTTTTAGGGTTTGACGCACATTAAATCTTTCTCTGTAACCAAGAACTTCCTTTTTTTATTTTCAAATTGACATAACATATTTTCCTCTCATTGGATATAGAAAATATTTTTCTTATTAATTTTAATCATTCTTCTATTTTTATAATCATATAAGGTCCAAAAACTACTCTATCTTCCAATCTGTCACATATGATTGGTGTTCTACACCTCCTACCATAAAATGTCTTGAGAGGAAACATTTTGTAAGTAACTAGTATGAATTTTTATAAAGCAAATTCAACCAATATTAGGTATTCCATTGCATGTTTCCATGCAATACATCCTCAGAGGATCTTCCATCCCCTGATTTATTATCTTTGTTCACCATTTATATCTGGATGGTAAGATGTACTAAATTTTCACCATGTTCCCAAAGTTGAATTGAGAGTGTGCCAAAGCCTTATAGGCCATTATAGGGTCCCTATTTTAAATGATATTTTCCATAAACCCAAGAAATATAAAAACTATTTCATAAAATTTTTGGTAAGAATCAGTTCAAAGTCAATTAAATTACCTAATATGAAGTGAGCTACCTTGGTAAGTTTATACACAACTACCCAGATCATGTCATGATGATTTCTAAACATGATCAATCCTTGGATAAAATAAATGATAATAAATTGACACTTAAATTTTGTAATAGAATGTGGGTACAAAAATCCATTTTGATGCACATGTTTAGCCTTATGGGGATGGGGCATTATGTCCATCATGAAACCCAAGTAGGAAAGGTATATTCATGAGGTCCCTCATGGAATTGAAAACTAATGTGTGTAAGAATCAAATATAAGTGTCATAGACATGACACATACAATAAATCATACATACAAAACACATGAGATACATAAATTAGGCCAAGGGGACATAATATAAAGGATATGGGTGCATGTCACTAAATGTAATAAAAATAAGACATAAAAGGACATATTCAAATGTTCACATATGCAAGGAACAAGCAAGTTGGCTTATATCCACATAGAAGGACATGTTTAAATGTCCACACACATAATCAAGAAAGGCATATAAAAAGACATGGGCACATGTTTAAAGCATACATACTATGAATAAAAGTGTTGTATATCCAAATAACAATGGCATATTTAAATGCCCTCAAATAGTAGAAGTATAGATGTAAAAGTAAGTCTAAACTAGTAAATATAGAAATGAAAGTATGCATGAATACATAATACAACTATTTATAAGTATTAATATGTACATATGTTGAGTTTGAAGAAGTAATAGCTAGCAAAAAAATTGAGTAAGAGTAGTGTGATCAATATCACAATATAACAATGCTAAATCTAGAATGTAGAGTATAGAATGATAGAACCTGGTAATTGAATGTGTGGATAGGGTTTCCCTAAGTTGGTGAATGTGTAAAGTAAAGAATAATGTATTCGTGTATATGACCCTAGTGAATGCATAATAGCATGTGTGGATTGATGTAGTATACTTGAGTACTATAGCAATCTGCAAGCACTCATAAAAAACAACTAAGTCATATATGTATGATAAAGTTTACTATACTAAGATATCTAACATATTTATTGTCTAAAAAACATAAGAAGTGTTAACATAACAATGTATATAATATAAAATTTTGTGTTTTCTTAGTAATATTTGAATGTTTCTAATTTTTTGAAATATTATATTATTTTTTATATTTTATAGATATAAGTACAAAAAACATGAAAATGAACTATCTACAAGAAGTAAGAGAGGGAAAATATGTATAATAAGGGAGGAATAATAATAACCAATGAGTCTCATGGGAGACTCACTATCACTATGTCTTATGTTAAATAAGGGAGTTTTGATTGTGTGTTATGTGAAATGGTAACTATGGTCCCATAATCTATTTTACTTAATGATCTATGTATACATCTACATGTGTTGTGGTACTAGGAATCTATGGAATTGCATGAGGTATCTTGTGAACTTTAGGGGTCTTAGGAACTTGTAGAGTAAAAATAATCTACATTTCATTTTGATTTTAAGTTGCATGATCCAAATCACTGTCCCTGAACACTTTGGTTCGAGACATCAAAATTTTGAAATAGAGCTCGGGCTTGATTTTCTTTTTGCCTCATTTTTATCGAAGTGTCGAAGTCAAGCGGAAGCTGCCAAGTGTCATCAGCTGAGGCACCTTTCATAATTTCTTAAGTTGGTTGGGATGTGCCATGTATCTCATAGTACTAAGTAGAATGTGACAAATATTGGCATCTGCATTTCATATCGACATCCACATTTCAAATCTCTTTTAAGCAGAAGGTTTCAACAAGCTAAGTATCAAGATTAGGCGGAGGGCACCAAGTGGAAATCACAGAAGGTTTCAATTTGATTTTCTAAAAGTGATAGAAGACACCAAGTATCCCAGCTGAAGAGAGTGGAAGCCACCACATGTTAACCTCTTAATTATTTTCATTTTGTTTCATCAATATAGTAAAGACTGTGGTGGGTCTCAAGTTTTGTTGTTCGTGTAAATATGAAATGAGGCCTGATTGTTTCTATAATATAAATAGAGTGATGTGGATACTAGCACATGTCACCTTCCATAATTTTCTGAAAAGGTGGCTAAAAGTAGTGGAGATTGCCACATATCCCTAGTTAAGTAAAGCAGAGATTGCCACGTGTCCTTTGTTGAGGGAAGCAAAAATTACCACTTGTCCCTATGCCCTTTTAAAGTTTCTCAGGCAAGAAATGTTTTGGGTCTTATTTTTTGTAAGTTTTTGAAGTTTTGAAGAAGTATATTGTGACATGTGTCAAAGGCAAAACATTCCTGAGCAAAGAGAAAAAGAGTATATGTTACGCGGAAAGTGCCGTGTGTCTTTGGTAAGTGCTGCGAAACACGCCAAATGTTGTTTTTTGGTGCATCCTAAATAAAGATAAGGTTTTAAATAGGAAAAGGGGAATCAACTAAGTGTCCTCTCCCGTTTGAAAGTGGAAAGAGTCCTGAGTATTTACTTCAGCCAATAAACTTGTAGAGAAATAGAATGTTTCAAAATCTAAGAAATATCTTCTGTTAGACACTTCTAGTTCAGTTAGTTTTCTGTTGGGCCATTAGATTGAGAAAATGCAAATAATTTGGAAGGAATCCAAGGCTATAAATAAGGATGCAGAGATCACCATAAAGGATCAAAGACTTAGAGAGAACTTTTTGAGAGAATTATTGTCAAGAGTTTTAGACTTTCTAGAGCTGTGATTAGGAATATCATTTGCCTTTGTTTTATTTTCTTAAGTTGGAAAGTTTATGTAACTATGCATGTTTCTATGCCTCTTATGTGACTAGAGAAGTAATAAGAAGATTGAGTCTTGTGCCTTTGTTGATATTTTCTGTGTCACTGCAAAAGTAGTCTAAGCTGTGAGCCTCTATTTTTATTGTTTTCATCTTTTACATTGATCATGCCTTGTTTGCTCTTAAATGTAATTGAATCTTACATATAGTTTCACTATGCTTAGAATTAAGGGTTGAATTACATTCAGGCACATCACCATAGTTAGATTTTCTTTCTTTGCATTTGTGTTTTTGTTAAAATTCCTATCCCTTTTCCTAGTATACACTCAATATAATGAAGAGTCTAGCTTCTTAAAAATTTGGAGGTTGTTTCAAGTCGCAAGTCCCACATCTTGAAACTTCCCATTATTGGTGTTAGAAACAAGCACAAATTTAACCATCAATAGTTTTTGGCACGCCCGATGGGACACTATATTGAAGTTTCTTTCAAGACCGTATGAACCAGAGAGCTACGAGAAGTCAGAGCTGTGGACTAGTAACCAGATCACAATCTATTTTAAATCCAGGTATTCTTTTGCCACCTTTGGTAACTAGTCTAAGAAGAAGAGTGAATCAATTTATACCAATACCAAGATTAAATATGGGATCCCCTATACCCCTAAGAAATTATGCAAGTTGGAACACTGGTAGTCCTTTGATTCTCCTAATACCACCAACCACTTGGGACCCTATCCCAGTGAATTCCCTAAAAGCTCTACCCAAATTCAGTGGGTAAGACTTCAAAACACCTGGAGAACATCTAAAAGATATATCAGATGTCTATGCTATACATGTTGTCACTCAGCAAAATGTGGCCACAAGATTATTATCAGCTTCTTTTAAAGGGAAGGCTTTAGAATGGTATCAGGCTTTGAACCCAAAGACTATATCTACATGGGATCAGCTCAGAGATATTTTCTTTGAAAGATTTGAAGAGAAGGGTGATAAGTCTTGTTTATTACAGCAATTAATTACCATCCAAAGGGCACCACAAGAAGTAATGATTGACTTCAATTCTAGATTTCAAAAGACTTGGTAAAGAATCCCTGTTATGGCTAGACCATTACAAGGTATGGATATAGTGTTTTATCTTAAGGCTTTAAATTTAGAAATATCTATTATGATTCAATCCATTGGAGGTTAGAATCTGTCAGAGGCTTATGACTATGCAGTTAGAGCTGAAAATAATTTGATAGATGCTGGAAAGTTGCCTGCAAGTCCTCCCATGCCCATGTTTCTAGAGATTTCCTTGCCATTACGTCAAGAAGCCCCTAAATCTAGAGCCCCACCTATGTCTATGTACACATATCCTCAACCACCTACTAAAGAAATTGTCCCTACTCAGTCATCTGAGCTGGATGATATCAAGAATATCTTAAGGACATTTTTTAATGAGCTGATTAATATGAAAAGACAACATAATACTTATACTAAACCTTAATATCAAGGCTATCAAGGAAATAGATTTCCATCACAGCTGAACCAATATTAGGGTCCTCCAAGGCAAAATAACCCTTAGCCAACAAACCAATTAGTTGCAGTCCCTACACCCTCACAAACTATTCCTCCTAATTCAAATAGAGAGATTATTCCAGGGCAAAATAATTATGTAGATGGTACCAATGCTTGGTGTTTCCCTTGCAATAATGCTCATTCACCTAGAGATTGTCCCATGGGTAATCTACAAAAAAAGGTAGCAGATAAAAGAAGCATGGATGGACAATTTGCATGTTCTAGTGACAATCAAGTCTACCAATCTTCTGGTATGCCAAAATCAGTCCTAATGGCTCAGATGCAAGGGATGTCTTTGCAACAAGAAGAATAAATAGCCCTAAAATATGCTTTGTTCACATGGGTTGTAGATGAAAAATCGATATTATTGAATGAAGCTTTTGCTTCCAAGAAACTAGTGGTGCAATCAGACTACTATACTAGATCAAAGAGAAGAATGCTGGAATAGCCTGAAGTTGTAAATAATGAAGTTATGGAGAATAATCCATTTCAAGGTCATCAAAACACATCAGTTAGAAAAGAAGTGATTTAACTAGTATAGAATCAAGTAGTTCCTAGACAAATTAAAGAAAAGGCAATGTATCCTTATTTTCCAAGAATTCAAACATTGGGACCAATGAATGTGGTGGATCAACTAAAGATGACTCCAGCATAAGTATCAATTTGGAACATATTATCTATTCCTAAACAAAGGACACTGTTACAGAAAGCTCTTCAAGGCCAAGCAATGCCCAAATGTACTGGTATCAAAGAAGGACCTGCTGAAAAAGAAAATCTCAAAGACACAGTTCATCTACAGACAATAGTCCTAATGAACAATGCATCAGAGGTAAGCAAATCCAAACTGGATCCCTTCTATCTAACTTTGATAGTTGGCAAGAAAATGCTACATTATGTAATGATAGATTCAGAGGCTAGTACTATAGTAATGCCAAAGCAAATAGCAGATGCTTTAAAAATAAAATATGAGCCACTCACTAAAGGAGTTATGCAGTTAGATGGCAAATTAGTGCAAATAATAGGGAGAATTATACAACTACCATTGTAATTATATACTTATCCAAATATAATTGTAAATCAAGATGTAGTAGTTATAGATATACCTCCTATATTTGGCCTATGTTTATCAAGAGACTTTACAACCAAGATAGGAGGATATATGTCTCTTAGCTGGTCTCACTTAATTCTAAGAACTAAATATGGTTCAAAGATGAAAAATTTATTTGAACCACTATCAAAATATCACATCACAAATGAGCCAACATCAAAATTAGAGGCAGATCATGCTATGGTAAATAAGGAAGAAATGGGTTTTGTTGAAGAGTTAGGCGACTGGACTAAGCATGATCAAGAAAAAGAAAATAACCAGTTGTTAGCTATGATGCATAGTGACCCATATGGAAATTATGACTATACTAGTCTGGGCACTTATGTTATTTTTTAGGAGGACCTTGAAATCCCTAATGTTTTAAGGGAAGAGACACAAACTAGTCATGAATCTAAAAAAGATTCAAAAATCTGGACCTTAAATTTTGATGGGGCTAGAAGTAGAAATGGTGCTAGAGTAGGAATCTATCTTACTGCTCCAAATGGTGAAAAAAATTTAAGGGCTATCCATTTCCAATTTGTTTGTTCTAATAATGATGCCGAGTATGAATCTTTTGTACATGGGCTCCTGTTAGCCAAGAAAAAGGGAATAAAAAATCTAATAGTAAAAGGAGATTCAGAACTAGTAGTAAAGCAAATTAGAGAAAAGGCAATAGAAAAGAATGTAAGGATGAAATCTTATAAGCACAGAATTTGGGACTTAATAGAAGATTTTAAAGCTTTCAATATTGAAGTAGTCACCAAGATTCAATATTCTGAAGCTGATAGGATGGCACAGACTGGCTCACAGTTTGATCCAGCAACTTGCCTATTAGTTAACAATGAGTCAGTAAAGGTTATAGTAAGGCCAAATATCCCAGATAATGATGACAATTGGCAAGTATTTGAGAATGATTTTCAATTACTCTCATTCTTGCAATAATCAAGGGAATTTGTTGATCAATTGCAACAAAATATTGAAGAGGCATATGGGGATCAAATTATACAATTAAAGAATAATAAGCTTCCCATAGGTTTAATCACTTTAGAGAACCTTTTTGATATAGAAGATGTAAGCCTGGAGAAGAAAAGGTTCCAAGCAAACAAAGCTGATTATTTTGAAATAGAGGTGAGTTAAGGGAAAAAATTAAAAGTTGGAAATTCTGCAACTCAAATAGAAAAGGAAAGGCTAATTGAAATATGCAAAAAATATGACAGAGTCATAGCGTGGAGCTATAAAGACCTTCATGGATATAATAGAGACATTATTCAACACACAATAGAACTAATTGAAGGATCTAAGATGGTCAGACAGAAATAGAGGCCAGTGAATCCAAGGATTGAGCCTCTAATGGTGGATGAGTTGTAAAAAATTTTAGATTCTAGAATAATTTTTCCAATCAAACACTCAACCTGGGTATCAAATCTAGTAACAGTTAGGAAAAAGAATGGTGATATAAGACTTTGTGTAGATTTTAGAGGCCTAAATAGAGAATCTCTGAAATATCACTATCTTTTGCCTTCCATGGAATAGATTTTACAGACTGTGGTTAGATCCAAGAGGTTTTCTTTACTAGACGGTTTCTCTGGATACAATCAAATTTGGTTGGCTAATGAAGACCAATACAAGACTACTTTTACTACCAAATGAGGAACATTTACATATGCTAAAATGCCATTTGGCCTATCAAATGCTGGGGCCACTTTTCAAAGAGCTATGGATGTAGCATTTAGGGAACTTATAAATAAAATCGTCTTGATTAATCTTCATGATCTTACTATTTCCTCAAAAAATGTTGTTGATCATTTAGAATTTATGTTTAAAAAATGTTAAGAATTTGGAATATCCTTGAATCCTAAAAAATGTATCTTCACTGTCCCTCAAGGCAAATTATTGGGACATATAGTATATAAAGGAGTCTCCATAGACCCAAAAAAGGTGGTAGCTATAATAAACTTACCTCTTTCAGTAAATAAGAAAGCAATTCAATCTTTCTCAAGAAAGATTAATTTTTTTAGTCGGTTCATATCTGACTTTGCAGGCTTAGTAAGACCAGTGACACTCTTACTGAAAAAAACCTAATTTTCAAGTGGACTACAAAAGGAAGGCAAGCCTTCGAAGAGGTCAAGAAAGCTATCGCAATAGCTCCAGTACTTAGAAACCCAGACTTTTCTAAGCCTTTTATAATGTATGTATATGGAGGAGAGCTCAATATTGTTGTTGTCCTAACATAGAGGGATGATAGACAGGAGGGAGAGCATCTAATAGCCTTTTTCTCAAGGACTCTTAGGGAATATGAAACCATATATAAATTTGTGGAAAAATAAGCATATGTTATGGTAAAATCCCTCAAAAATTTAGGCATATAATATCAGGAAGTAAAATTCTGATACTTGTAGCTCATCCAAGTGTTAAACAATACATCATGGAGGGTGAAATTACTAAAAAAAGAGCAAACTGGTTGACCAAGATCCTTGAAAAGGTATGGTTTTGTGCCAATATATAACTCAAGAGCTTGAAAAGATGATACCTGAAGAGACAAATTTAGAAATAGAAGAGGAAATTATATTGAGGATACAAGAAGTTGATAAGGAATCCTAGGTCACAAGTAGGATTCATTTTATGAAAAATGAGATTTACCCAAGAGAACTCCCTCAAAATAAGATAAGATATTATAGGATGCAAGGAGTTCATTTTGTTTCAATTGAATGGGTTCTTTTTAGAAAAAATTCTGATGGCAAATTGTTAAGATTTGTAGAAAAGGCTGAGGCTAAGAAAATACTACATGAAATACATCATGGAGTATCAAGTGGACATTTTTTTCCAAAGATCATAGCTATAAAGATAAGTGAGGTAGGTTATTTCTGGCCTACTTTATTTACAGATTCTTATCAGCTGGTTAAAAAATGTCAATCTTGTCAATATTATGTGGGGATGAGAAGGAATGCAACAATGCCTCTTAGTCCTATAATTCTGGATGAACCTTTTGCTCAATGGGGTCTTGACTTCATTGGAATGATAAATCTAGTGTCTGGTATGGGTCACAAATGGATCTTAACAGCCATAGATTATTTCACCAGATGGACCGAGGTAGTGCCACTCAAAGAAACAATAGAAAATGTGATCCTAGATTTTCTAGGGAGTATCACTACTCGTTTTGGGGCTCCTCACACCATAATTTTAGATAATGCTAAAGCATTTTTATGGTTCAAAGTATCTGACTTTGTATTTAAGAATGGAATATATCTAAAAACTTCTTTTAATTATTACCCTCAGGGTAATGGTTTGGCAGAATCAAGTAATAAGACCCTGATTAGACTCATCAAAAGAATAGGGGCTGATCATCACAAAGAGTGGCATAAAGTGCTTAATTTAGCATTGGGGGCTGATAGAATCATGCCTAAATAGGTGATCAAAATGTTCCCATATGAATTGGTCTATGGAAAACCTACTATAATACCCCTTAGCTTGGAAATTCCTGCTCTCCAGCTAATCAAATAGATTGAAATTGAGGAAAATAGCCCCATGTAGGTCAGACTCGTGGAACTTCTAGAACTTCAAGAAAAGAGGGATGCAGCACATGACTCATTGATAAAGCATTAGAAAATAATTAAAGAATATTTTGATAAAAGGACTTCAAATCCCCATTTTGAAACAGGCTCAATTGTTTTGAAATGGGATGCAAGAGCCGCCAAGCTAGGTCAACACAATAACTTTGAAGCATTATGGATTGGCCCTTATAAAATTCATGCGTGTAAACAAAAAAATTCATTTGAGCTAGAAATAATGGAAGGTGAACCTGAAGATATTCTTGTAAATGAAATCTATTTGAAACATTTTAGTTAAACTATTTTTTTAGCAATTTTTGATCATGCGGGAGTTGTAGATTCTTTTTGAGCAGGCTCAAAAGTCCTTGGCATTGCCAATAACTATAGAGTAAAAAATACTCTACATTTCATTTTGATTTTCAGTCGCATAATCCAAATCGCTATCCCTGAACACTTTGGTTCGAGACATCGATGTTTTGAAATAGAGCTCAGGCTTGATTTTCTTTTTGCCTCATTTTTATCTAAGTGTCAAAGTCAAGCGGAAGCTGCCAAGTGTCATTGGCCGAGGCACCTTTCATAATTTCTATAAGTTGGTTGGGACATGCCATGTATCTCATAGTAACTTAGTGGAACATGACAAATGTCAACATCTTTGTTTCATATCAACATCTGCATTTCAAATCTCTTTTAAGCAGAAGGTTTCAACAAGTTAAGTATTAGGATCAGGCAGAGGGCACCAAGTGGCAACCGCAAAAGGTTTCAATTTGATTTAATAAAAGAGATAGAAGATGCCATGTGTTAACCTCCAAATTATCTTCATTGTGTTTCACTGATATAGTAAAGACTGTGGTGGGTCTTAGGTTTTGTTTCTGAAGCAAGCAAAAGCTGCCAAGTTTCATTGTCTGTGTAAATATGAAATGAGGCCCAATTATTTCTATAATATAAATAGAGTGATGCATATACCAACACGTGTCACCTTCCATAGGTTTCTTAAAAGGTGGCTAAAATTAGTGGAGATCACCTCATATCCCTAGTTAAGTAAAGCGGATATTGCCATGTGTCCTTTGTTGAAGCAAGCGAAAATTACCACCTGTCCCTATGCCCTTTTTAAAGTTGCTCGAGTGAGAAATGTTGTGGGTCTTATTTTATGTAAGTTTTTAAAGTTTAAAATAAGTGGATTTTGAAAGGTGTCAAAGTCAGAACACTCCTAAGTAAAGACACAAAAAGAGTATAAGTTACGTAGAAAGTGCCGTGTGTCTTCAGTAAGTGCTGCAAAACATGCCAAGTGTTGTTTTCTAGTGCATCCTAAATAAAGAGAAGGTTTTCAAGAGGAAAAGGGGAATCAACCAAGTGTCCTCTCCCATTTTAATGTGGGAAGAGTCCTGAGTATTTACTTCAGCCAATGAACTTGCAGAGAAACAAAATGTTTCAGAATCTAAGAAATATCTTCTGTTAGACACTTCCAGTTTCGTTAGTTTTCAATTGGGCCATTAGATTGAGAACATGTGGAAAATTTGGATATGAATCCAAGGCTATAAATAGGGGTTTAGAGATCACCGAAAAGGATCAGAGACTTAGAGAGAATTTTTTGAGAGAATTATTGTCAAAAGTTTTAGACTTTCTAGAGCTCTGATTAGGAATATCATTTGCCTTTGTTCTATTTTCTTAAGTTGGAAAGTTTATGTAACTGTGCATGTTTCTGTGCCTCTTATGTGACTGGAGAATTAATAATAAGATTGAGTCATGTGCCTTTTTTGGTATTTTCTATGTCATTGCAAAAGTAGTCTAAGATGTGAGCCTCTGTTTCTATTGTTTTCATCTTTTACATTCATCATGCCTTGTTTGCTCTTAAATATTACATATATTTTCACTATGCTTAGAATTAAGGGTCGAATTACATTTAGGTGCATCACCATAGTTAGATTTTCTTTCTTTGCATCTGTGTTTATGTTAAAATTCCTATCCCTTTTCCCAGTATACACTCAATATAAAGAAGAGACCAGCTTCTTAAAAATTTGGAGGTTGTTTCAAGTCTCACTTCCCACATCTTGAAACTTCCCATTGTTGGTGTTGGAAATGTGTATAATTTTAACCATCAACATAATCCATATGGTAGAATAATCTATAGGTGGCATAGGTTCCCTATGTAGATAACCCTAAGAACTTAATAATACTAAGCTCAATAGAAAGTGAGTATAGGGAGGCCCTATATAATTTGTAACATATCTCTAACATAGAGATCTCTCTAATAATGGTATATGTGGAAGAGTATGCATATGTGTCAATATTGAAAGAGTATAACTTTCTTGTACTAGTGCCTCTACTGAGATGTGTGGTGTATCAATAGGGACTGTGAATTGAGATGTAACTAATAAATATGTTATGGCTAATAACTATGTTGTAGCTATTAACTGTGATGTAATTGCCTATGGAGTAGGTACAGGATACACATATTGAAGACCCTCAATTGTGACCACCTAATTTTCATTTATATATTTTAGGAATCTATATATTGTGAATGGGATAGCTTCTAGATACTTTATACATGGCCTGCACATTAACATATTAAACATGCCTTCACTAGGTACACTAAGAACCGACTGGCCACATGTTCTAGTCCAACCTGTAATGGGAACATAATCTCCCCAATGGAGCTCTGAACATGACCAATGGAACCATTAATGACTATTTTTGTAGGGGATATATCCTACTCTAAATACTTTAAATGCTATAAAAGTGTGCACATAAGTATTTATCATAAACAACAATCTCGTACTCCAAGAAGGTGATGAGTGGTCTAATTGGAATTATAGTGTGGAACATACCAATGATATTATGTAATGGGTGTCCCTCCTCTGTAATAGTATGATATGTATCTAGTGATGGATGTCTTTGATGTTTTGTGTTCACTAGAAGTATTCCTTTCCTCATTGACTATGTGTTTTGTAAATAGATCAGAGAATATATTTAATGCCTTAGCTTCTATTTTTTATACTTTTGGTGTTTTTTTGAGTGTGCCCACATCAATAATATTATCCTTAATCAAATATTGTATCTTACATTTCGAGCTAATAAATTTATTTATTTTATGGCCTGGTGCCTTTTGATTTTTTTATAATACATTGGAATCATAGTTTTTTTGAAGAGGATGTGTCGTATCAACCTAGATATGATGTTACATTCCAAGATCTACTATAAAACCCATGATAGATATTTTAGAAGGTTGGTGAAGACTCTAACGGAGGAGTTGATAAAACTAAGCAAGCAAATGACATTGAAGGTGCATTAACTATGGAACTTTGATCACTCTTATTCTTAGTGTGCCTTACCTTTTATGGTGGATTAATTGAACTCTTAGTAGTTGATTCTGATCCAATTGTATATTTTAGTTTTTTGATTGATAGAAGCTTGTATTATCTTTATTTTACTGTGGCACAAATCTGTGAATGTTGAAAACTTTTTAAATAAGACAGCTTCAAGTAATGATGTTGGAAGACTCTATTTTAATATGTCCTAAAGCTATTTATTTTTATGGGGCTAGTCAAATTAACTAATATAGTCATATACTGTATGACGTATTCTATAGTGGGCTCATTTGACTTTTATTTCAATTATGAAACTTGACCATATGAGATCTAGTCACTGATGTTTATAGATAAGTGTGAAAAAAACATGTCTACTAAAGGATTAAATGCTATGATAAATTTATTGGGTAAGTCATAAAACCACTATAAGGCATAATCCTTTAAATAGTGTTGAAACAACATTGTGAGAATTCAATCGTTAGATACATAGTCCAAACATGTGGCATGAAAAAATTATAGATGGTGCTTTGGGTCACCCTTACCATCATATAATGTAATTTTAGGTACCATGAAACCAAATTCCAAGGGATTTTTCTCTATGTGAGGTGCCAAAGGTTTATGTAAGAGAAAATTAAAATCCAAGGCATGGGATGGTGTAGTGGCTCCATGCTCAAGATGTACCACCTTATCTTATAGAGTATAAACCTCATGCATAATGGATTATACATCCGGAGTGGAATATATAGACACAAGAGGTATAGTTATTATTGAATGTTGTTGAATTATAATCATTGGTTGTGCTCACTGAGTTGACCCCATTATAAGTGTAACAATGTTATTATCTAGGAAGTTGAATATTGACCATTGTCTAAATTTTGAATTTTTTCCTAAATAATAGTGATGAGGTCATCTTGTATATCCAAATGTTTTGACACAAAATATTTCAACTGTTTCTTACTGATCTAATCAAATTGATTATTAAATTCTACCATTGTAGTTTAGGAAAATAAGTTGTATATTTTGAACATTAAAATAATTTTAATCTAAGAAAGATTGAAAAAAAATATTGAAACAAATCAGAAATATTGGAACAAAAATTTGGTCATATAAATAAAATATATATAAACCCTAAAAATAATCTAGGGTTAGGGTTTGAGTAATGTTTAAATTAAGTCAGGTTCTCCAAATGTTTTAACCTTTTTAGAATTAGTAAAAATATACACTATGTTTGTTAAAGAGTTTAGTAGACTAAATTAGGGAGATAATATGCAATACAAAAAACTACTAATTTGTTACAAAATTTAGTAGTTATGAATTTTCTAAAAATAATAATAAATATTCCAAATAATGACTTATTTGGAAAACCCATGATACAAGTTATCTAGTTACTAGAAACTAATATGGAAGCTAGTCTAAGTATCATAAACTAAATCTCAATATCATAACTCCTCCTATAAATTGTCAAAAAAAATATTTAGATGTGCCATTATTGGAATTGTGGTAGTAGTGTCTTGATATTGGTGGTAGTCTTTTCTATTCAGGACTGTCCTAATCTTTTGGGTGCACTTGTGTCTAGATCTCTTAGGTCTGTTTATACATGCATGAGTTTTGTAAACCTTTATTTTTCCTAGTTTTAAAACATTTATAGAATGGGATATGGTTGTTAATTTAGAGTGTTGATAGTCCACAACTACATGTCCATTGTTGAAACATTTCCAAGATGGAAAAGAGTTTTAGGGAGTTATGCTTTAGACCAATTACTATTGGTTATGCTTTTATTTTTTATTAGTGGCACTTGTTAGTAGTCCCCAAGTGTATACATATGTGATCATTTTTTTCTAACACATTATTAAAATTAGACCTCATAAGTAATCAAATGTCATAATTTTGCATGCTTTGAATATTTAATTTTTTTATATGTAAGTTATAAGTTTTTAACTGATAATATATACAAATTTATTTTTTTACATTGATTGTTTGAAAATTTTGTATGTTATTTTTGCCTTCACATTGTTCAAGGAAATCCAAACAAACTAAAAAATAAAAAAAACCTAACATGTGTATAAATAGAGCCATATAAATCATTCTCATATTAATTTCATGTTTCTATGGATTTTAACCTAGATTGTTTCATTTTAATGATATCACTCCCATCTAGGTTGAGATCAATTATGAGCCTTAAATCTATAAAATGTGTTATGAACTATAATTTTTATTTTTACATTTGGATGACTTTTCACATTTGGACACGATAAGTAAACAAACTATTAGGGAAGTTTATAAGTAAATAAATCCCTTCACTATGGTATATTTTTCACCTAAAGAATGTTTTATTTTAATTTGCATTCTGTACAAGCCCCTACTCTAGAATTATAAAACTATAATAATTTTTTTTTTGCATCAAGATGTTGGAGTTAACAAACACTCTCTAACAAAGATCATACAGGCATGAAATTATCATCAATGTATTAGACAACTATTTATTATTGAAAAATATATTACACATGAAGGAACTATTGACATATCTTATCACCTTCATGCCATAGAAATTTACTCCAAGAGTGTCAATAAATATGATAATTAAGATGTGTGTGGAGGAAAAGAAGGTTTCCTTCCCAGTAGGTGAGTGGTGAGATCATTATCTCCCGCTAAGGGCTAAGTGGTGATGCCATTATCATGAAATAAGGATATAGTATGGCCCACTAAGAACTTAGGCATGTGCACACCCTAAGAAAGCTTAACTAAAGTAATTAAAATAAATTAATTACTCCAACAACCTCCCTTAAACAAAGATTAGGGAGTGAATAGAAAACATAAATGGATGTCAACTACTAGGCCTAATAAGATACCCATGTACAAAAGAGGATGTAGTATGAAGTCAAATGTCTCTATGTATGCCAAACTATCTTACCGGATTAAATGAATCTTGAGTCACTATAACTACCAAGTATAATAAGGAATGATGATGAATATGAGGATGAACGAAAATAGACACTACACTCCAAAATACTCAGTGGAATGATAAACCTGAGGAAGCATTACCTAAAACATTCTCCCTCAATGCTAAATTGGGAGAATATGGCAATGAAAGTATCAAAATAATTAGACTGAAAGTGGTGAAAAGTGAGTATATATACTGGTAGGGATGCCACACTAGCATCGCTACACAAAAATAATCATGAGTGTCACCAAGACAAAAAAAAACCCTTATATGGGTTCTTACAAACAAAGTTCCTAAATAATGTACCCATGTACAATTTTAAAAAAATTGAAAAAATGAGATACACTACAAGGGTCTCTAAGAAAACCAATAAAAACAAATAATGTTGAGAGAGCAAAAACATATGCTTCAAGGCATCAAAAGAAAGCAAAAAACTGAATAATTGAACATAATGTTGAAGAAGGTATACTAGCTGCAACAAAGGCCATCAAATACAAATGCACTCAATGCACTTGAAAGTCACAATGGAAATCAAATTTGCATGAGTGTTCTAGAACCACTCTTTAAACACAAAGAACCAAATAACACTATATTAATCATAATAACTCTTATGAAAAGAGACTATTAGAGGTGTGTAAAGTGCAAAAGGTTCACCAAAATTAATTAAAATTAATGCTAGAAGATCCAATGTGCCAAGGGTTAGCAAAGAGCATGAAAACAAAAGTAGGGTCTACACCATACCCCACTCTTGCCCCTCCCTCCCCCACTCCCCCCCACCACCCCACCCACCCCCCCCCCCCCCCCCCCCCCCCCCCCCCCCCCCCCCGCCTCTCCCCCCAACTGCTAATGGGTGGAGTGATGTAAAAAAGTTGTTATAAGTGGGATGAATCCACTACTTGAACACTGATAAGCTAACACTGAATGTACCAAAATAGTTCTACATTAAGTTGAAGGAGACTGTCAATCTTTCAAAGAAAGAGAAAAATATAGATAAAATCTCTAAAAAAGAAGGTCTTGTTGGTGATGAGAAATTTAAGCAATTTAGGGAATGAAATTATGCTTATAATAGAGTGCACATACACATTAAGGTAGACATATCTAAATTAACAAACCCTCCATGGAAATTTATTACTCATTATGGGGGAAATATCCCATACACAAAAAATACTAGATGATGCAATAAATACCAAAATGTTATTCAATTTGTAGAATATGCCATAAAGGGTGATGAAAATTGATCCAAAAATATAGGGATTGTGTGTAGACAAAGAAACAATATAGTGGATGAACCACACTGGTAAAATCCTTACAAAGAATGCTAACACTACCACCAAAAAAAATCCATCCTAGATGGGGTCTAGGTGGAATAATTTTTTTTTCTCAACATTCTCATGAAGAGTGGAGAAAATAAAAAAATAGGAGTTTTGTTATCAAAATGTCTTAGTCTAGATGAAACTAATGTTGAATATTCAAGGCTGTGATTAGTAATCCACATAATGGGCTAAACGTGGATAACTAGTCCCTATAAATGCATACCAAAGAACAAAATTTAAAGTGTGCCAGAGATATAATGTAGTGGTATTAATCTCAAAATAAGTAGGCATAGATGTATGTGGAATTGGAATGGGATTCATAAAGTGTATAATAATAGCCACAAAATAATTAACTCCAGCAACAAAAACAACATGAAAAATGTGTTGTTAAGGATCTTACGTGGCATAATATCCAATAGTTCCTAAAACATGTGTGGATATCATAATAGTCATGTTGTTAACTAACTGAAGAGCATGGTAAATGGTGACAAGGGGCATGTAAAACACACCCAAATAATCAGCCACACAAAAAATGATGATTTGTACCACATTGGACTCTACAAAAATGCATCCACAGAATATAATGTGGGCCCATCCTACTACATAGAAATGTTAACACTAGGATACACCAAACTATCTTATCTTTATAAAAAGAACAATAGCCACCAAAACCTAAAGTACACTAGCAACAAAAAGATACAAAATCTATCAAGAGGCTATGCATGCTAAAAAACATTTGAAAAATAAGGAACATCAAAAGGTAGGACGAAAAATATGTGGACAAAAACCCAAGTAGAAAAATAAACATACACGAACAATGTGGAATGTCAAGCTTGACCTGAAATGCTTCCACAAGTGTACAAGTGATAAGGGGATAGGGTGGGGGTCTACTGTGTCAAAAACACTCAATGTGGCATTAAAAATGCCTTTCAGAATGGATGCAAATTTACACTAAAAATAATTTTATGAGAAAAATATGTAGGCCAAGAGGGTACAATGAGAAAAAAACTAGATAAATGAAGGTGAGATCAAGAAAATAATTTGTCTTTCTTGTGAGGGTATCTAACCTCCTTTTGGACTAGACCTTACCCTCTATCTTTGATAGATGAATTAAATGAAAGAAAATAATACTCTTACCCTTCACAATAATACTCATCCCTTTTACAATTATAACTCAATTTACAATTTGTCTCACTAAAATAACTAACCTACATAAGAAAAATCCCTCATTAAGTACAAATACCCCATCAATAAAGTAATTTTTTCTACTTTTTTATAAAATCCCCCACTTTACAATTTGCCTCCACTTTAATAATATGGGCCACTTAATAATTTTCAAAATACCCCACTTTTGATGTCTAGAATAAAGTTGTTTGCCCCGCCACCACTCGTAAACCAGCTTCAACCCCACATTTTATACCATGTTATTTGAGTAGGTATAAATAAAAAAGATAAGAAAAATACTAAATTCAATAATTCAAAGTAACCATAATCAAATTTTAAAATATATAGTCTTAATCATTTTAGTGAATGTTTTTCCATAAAATTGCTAAAATAAAAAGCCACCACATTTTAACATCAATAATGGTTCCATATTAAGTTAAATGTAGATGAAAATTTCTTATTCTCACATTAATGCATCACATAGAACCAAAACATAGATTTATAATCAAGTGTAATTATCCCAATAGTATACAATTCCACAAAAATACAATGTCGTCTTCCTAGTGTATACATTTCTCAACATCTGATAGACCATTATCAATGTAGAATGAAAATAATTTTAAGATTTGAGATACAATGCAAAACAAAATTAGTATGCAATGTGTTATACATAGATGAGTTCAGATAATTCTATGTCAAGAAACCTATATATCACCTCGACTGAGTGCTAGTTAAATGCTTCATCAAACAATTTAATTAACCCAAAAGATAAAGAAAGATTCCATTGAAATCACATAAATAAATTAAATTATTAGCTATGATAAATTTATATCAGTATAAAAAAAATAAACACAATTAATTATTAAATCAATAATAAATCCTACAAATATATATCTAAAATTAAACTCCTAAAAATAATGAGTCATAGCTTATCATGAAATCCCTGAGATATCTTTAAATCCCACATAATATCTACCAAACCTATCTATGTGAGTTATCACAAAAAATAATTATTTTCACACAAATATATTTTTTATTCATATAGATCCCACATAGTGAAATACTAATACCTAACATTTAACCCCTTAGTGTGAACATGGGAGAAAAGAATCACACCAATATTCAAAAGTTTCTCTCTGAAAAAATTCTTGGACGAAGTAAAAAGCTTTAAAGATGCCTCATAACTCTTGTAAAGGTGCAACTCTTGAGTTGAATTACTGAGTTCCCAAATTACACCTTTGAAAACTCCTAAATTCAATAAATTGTGAAATATATGGACACCCATCCATGTTGAGCTTACACTTAATTTTTTTAATCCTTAAAAATGGGATTATTTAAATACGAGTCTTTGAATAATGTCACCACTGTATGGGATTATTTTTTATAATTATTTTACTAAAAACACTCAAACTATATAAATTGAAAATGAAATGGAAACTATTACCACTAGAGCATATTATGGCCATATTGTTATTGGCTACTTAAAAGTCATTAATTGACCTTGTACCTCTATTACCTTTGATCTCTTGCTGTCATGTTATTTTATTATAAGTATTATTCATCACCACTGTCAATACTCATTCAATCTTCCTTAGTGATTGGTTTTATCGATGTGGATATATTAGCTTCATTAAATGTTTATTTAAATCTATCTTTTATAACATCATTAGCTTGAAATTTACAATTCCTAGATGTGGGTTATTTTTTATTGCAGTACAAACATTCAATTTCCTCCTTATTTTTATCTTTTTTTTTATAATTTTTTATTTATTTATTCACTCTCATCTTCTATATCTTTTGCATGTATTATATTCTTCTTATTTAAGAGAGATAATTTAATATCTTCTATAAATTTAGAAGGCATCCAACAAAGAATAAAAATAGAATTATTGTAATTAGAGGGAACATTATTTAATAAAATGGATTTGGAATCATCATCATCTATTGGGTCCTTGACTTCTATGAGTTATCTATGGAAAGGTCTTAGATATTTTATGTGGCTATACATAGTGACTTCGTCACACATTTGGAGTTTGAATAGGTCAAGTTTCATAGAAAAATTATGTGAACTGCTTTAGCTCCAAATAATTTATTCAAATTCTAACACATTACCAAAGACATTTTTACAAGGTTTACATAATTTAATTCAAAATATGAGAGTGAGGACAGTTACGGTTTTGGATTTATCATCGATACTATACCACTCTATTAGCTTATTTGGGTATGTATGTGTTGTCTTTTTCAATTAAATATCTTGAACAAGTTCTTATTCATTAGCACAATTTCAATTTTTTACTTCCAAGATGTGAAAATTAGAGCCAAAATACTTTTCTAACGGAATGTCCACCTTTATAAATGATAAATGTTGACCATTTTAACACAAATAAACATACTTCATTATTAAATCAATAATATATTTTAAAAATATATAAATAATTAAACCACTAAAAATAGAGTCATATTTTATCATGAAATCTATGTGATCTATATAAATGCCACATAATCTCCACCAAACCTATCTATATAAATATCATGACAACTCATTATTTTCACATAAAGATATTATTAATTCTTAAATATATACCTGCATAGTGAAACACTAGTTCCTACCATGTTACAAAACTACAAGACATTTCCTCTATTAATTCATATTAAGCCTTGAAATGCTCTTGCATTTTTCCAATTTAAATACTCATAATAAGCAATTTCAGTTAAATTTATGGGTTGAAAATGTGGTTATCTTGTGGGGCTTAAAAAACCTATATTTACACATACCTTCCATTTGAAGGTCTTAATTGGAAATAGAATATATTGTTGTTTAATTAAGCCAAAGGCTTATTACAGAGGTTTGAAGCCCCAAGATTCATTTCACAAAGAGACAGAAAATAAATATGTTGTTTTTTACCCATTCACGCAACGGCAGGGGTAGGGAGATGAAATGAATGTTCAGATAGCTACAAAAAAGGATTTGTTTTAGCTTAATTTTATGGTTGTTTTGGTCAATTTTTTTAGGAATAATGTTTCTACCTTCCCAATGGCCTAAAGCAGAGAAAAAATTTCTGTTGTTATAGCCCTTTTTAGGAAACATTGTGCTATATCTCCTGAAACTATTTGCCCATTTTTTTGGTATTTTTTTCCTACTTCTTCTATACTACAAAATCTAGTGATGAGAGATGCAAGATAGGCTTGTGTATACATAATATTTGATTGTGTATTCAGAATCTCTACTCGTCTGGATGCCAGTTGTGATTGCAAGCTTAATACTTATTGTTGTAGTTAAGACACTACACCAACACAATCGTAGATAGGGTCATGCAGTCTCGTAGTTCCCTTATAAACCACGATGCTTACAACATCTTCTATTTTATCTACCAAAATATTCTACAACACCATAACAAACACAAAATAAATAATAAATTGTAGGCAGGGTTCCTCTAATACCCATAAAGAATCATTCAGATGTTTTGTAGACAAGTTCACTCTATTTTAGAATAAACACTGATATTTTATATAACGAAACATATTTTTATTGGATGAACCTATAAGAAACTATTTAATTTAATGATGATGATGATGCCTAGAAAAAGAATACGCCCCGAGCAGCCTTTCATATCGATACAATGATACATACACCATATGATTATTCATAGATGCAGTCACCACTGCCATTAATGTATCTTCTTGCAGTCACTTCTTCTGCTCTTAGAATGTTATAATTTCAAGGTACACCATGCCAAGCCTTTTATGGGGCTACCTCCTTTATGCCATGTAATTTATCTTCTCCTCCTTCATTTACTTCATGTAATCCTTGTTATCACCACATCTAGGGTTTGAACCTACCAAGGCAGCCTTTTTGTCTAACAACATTAACATTGTTAGCATATCAAGTTATGTTCTTTTATTTTCTTTAACTCATCCCAAGATCAACACCACCACCATTATTTTTAACTTATCTATTTCAACTCAAGTAGAACCACATTCCATTCCAGTCAAGGATTTCTATGGACTCAATAAGCCCTCTATGCTTTAAATTGACTACAAATATGCATTTATCTCCGTGTATAGACATGACATATATATAATTTATATGTAGTAAGCTTATGTTTCTTTCTAGGAGTATGAGCTAGTTCACGTCTATTTCCTGCATTTAACAAATATATAATGAAAGTGACTTTCTTCGATTCTATCATGAGTTTCATTATACATTGGTCGACACATATATGATTTTGACAAGTCATGGTAATGGTAGAGGGAGGCCCACATTAAGTTATTTAATATTGTTTATGACTAGTTTTGGAGGCTTTATTTGGGAATTAAATAGTGGGGTTAAAATCTTCAAAAAGAGCGACATACGACAACATTTAGTGTCATTTTGACAAGTCATGGATGGTCTCTTTCATCCTTTCAATCATTTATTATGGGTTATTTTACTAGGACCTTCAAAATCATGTTTGGGATTTGTTTATTGATCTAATCAATCTTCCATTATCTTTTATTTAGGATACATTGAAATTTTACAAAGGTTTTGTTTTGGCAGAAAATATTTATTCTTATTTAATGTTTTTAATTTTAGAATTAAAATTTTCCTAATTTTTGTATAGATTTACATAATTTGAATTTTTATTTAATTTAGAATATAAATACTTAATAAGTTTCTCTTAGTATTATTTTTGATTAACTAACTGACAATGACAGTTGGTGTTGAGTCAAGAAAAAAAATCAACAAATGTTGTGTGAATTGCACAATAGTTATAAGTTCATTACCATTCTTATGATTTATATATTATATAAAATAATATTTATATATACTTGATATATTATATATTAATACATAGTAGATATAATCATAGTACAAATTATAATATTCTTCTGGCTTTCTTTGCGGGGCAATTGCTAGTATTATGTTTCATTATTTCATCATAGGTGGTAATATCTTCTTGTGGTGTATATCAACAATAAAAAGGCCTAAACAAATGGGAGTTCATAAAATATTTATCAACTATCATTCGCATCAATTAATTTAAATGTATTTAGGCCTTTAGTGATGTTCAAGGGTTTGGATGTAATCTAATGTTATGATTTAAATGAAGGAGGTGCATACATTATTATTAGTGTTTAAGGAAGGTATTGATAGGATGTCACCACAGAGAGATAAATGCATCACTAGGACTAGTTTAAGTAGTTACACATTAGAGCAATTGGATATATTATTAATCACTAGTGCTTCTTATTCTAAAAGTGATTGATTTATCAATTAAAGTATTTAAATCATATGTTCTAAGTAAACAATATTTTATTAATTAAAATTCAACCTTGTTTTGAAAGTGATTAATGTTAATAAATGATTCATTTAATTTATTATTATTTTAACTTTTCAAGAATAGTGTGTGCGATAATTGAAATCATATATGATCTCACACTCAATCTCTTTCTATCTTAGAATAATGGGCTTCTCTAAATATGAATATTTTAATAGTGTCATCAGTATATAGAATTATGTTTCATATTTATTTATTGATAATATATCACACAAATTAAACCAAAAAAATGAAATGAAAACTATCGTCACTATAACATAATTTTACCATATTATTAGTGGTTGATGAGAATTTGTTAATTGACTTCCTACATTTTTACCTGTAACCTCTTGTTAAAATGCTTATTTGATATAATTATTCTTCATCACCACTGTCATCACTCATTGAAATTTATTCAATGATTGGTTTTTCCCTAGTGATGGTATTATCTTCATTTGATTTTTAATTGAACTTACCTTTATGAACATCATTAGTTCAAACTTTAAAATTATAGGTTATGTGTCCATTTTTCTTCTAGTAAGAAAATTTAATTTACTCCTTGCTTTTATCTTGTATTTTATGATTTTTTCTTGAGTATAATGCACACTTCTCTTCTATATATTTTGTAGTAATTTTTTTCTTTGGCTAACAGAGATGAGATCATATATTCCATAAATAGAGAAGGCATTTGAGCAAGATTAAAAATAACATTGTTGTGTTTAGAGGGAAAACTATTTAACTAAATGGCTTTTACATCATTATCATCTATTAGAGTTTTTAATTTTACATTTTTTTAAAGGAAATATATTATATTTTTTATGTTGATATACATATTAACTTTTTCATACAGTTTGGGTCCGAATAGTTTGAGTTTTATATAAATATTTGCATTAATTACTTTACCTCCAAATGATTTATTTAAATTTTAACATTTTACAAAAGATAATTTTTCACAATCTACATAATGTAATTCAAAATCTGAGAGTGCAACGCCAATAATGTCTTTGAATTTATCATCTCTAATCTAACACTCTACTAAGAAATTTGGGTATGTACATATTGTCTATTTTTTGTTTTGTATCCCCCATAAGTTCTTCTTCAATAGTTGCATTTGGATTTTTACTTTCAAGGTGTGAAAAGTAAGATCAAAATATATTTCTCAATTGAATGCTCATCTAAAGAAATGACAAAGTTGGATTAGTTTAATAGAAATAACACACTTCATTATTAAATAAAAAATATATCTTACAAATATATATCTAGTTGAACACATAAAAATAAAGAGTCATAACTTATCATTAAATCCCTTTGACCACTCTAAATCCCACATAATCTAACCTATCTACTTGATTTCTCACAATAAATCATTATATTCATATAGATATATTACTAACTCTCAAAAATATACCCAGATAATCAAACACTAATTCCTAACATGTTAAAAAAATACAAGTCATTTTAAATATTAATCATAGTAAGCCTAAAACAGTCTTGAGTTTTTCCAACTTAAGTACTCACAATAAGCGAGTTCAACTAAATGCATCCACTATTTTATCTTTACAACTGTAGCATAACCATAGGAGGTGGCAATAAGCTTATGTCAATATTGTGGGGCTATCTTCATCTTTCTTAAGATCTATGGAAAATTTTGATGGGACATACATTGACGGGGAAACGATGCATTAGATTTGCTGAAATTTTCTCATCTAGATCAATTACCTGGTACCAGCTAAAATTTTTACAAAATGATGCATGAACAACAATATCTTTGCCTTTGAAAATTCCCACCCTAGACATTTTTGGAAGCCTCCTCCAAATGGTATATATGTGTAAGGTGCCATAGGTGTTGCTTCCTCATGGAATCGTAAAGGCATGAATTTACATGGATCATTAAAATACTCTTCATTGGTATGTGTAGTAAAAGGTATGCACAAAATCTATCCATATAATATAATAATGTGTTAGGTTCCAACTATCAAGACATATCCATCACATCTTTGTCATAAGGAGGCTGACTACTAGTTTTCAAAAGGGAATAACATATTAGGTTGTTTTCTTGTTATCCTTTCTAAATTAAGTTACTTTTATAAAGTTGACCAAGAAAATATATTTAATTAATAAAGACAAATGAAGAGTGATTGGTATAATTATATTAATTGGTAAAAAAAATAGAAGTGTACAACTTACTTTATACCCTTTCGTAATTGTATAACCATTATCATGAATGTCATTGATGGCTTTACAAAATATTTCAAATGATGGAGGAAACATTCATAATATTTTTTCAATCACTTACCATGTATATTTCATATCTTCCAAATATTTCTCAATAACATTTTTTCCCTCTTTTCAAAAAGCAACTACAACCAATTTTTTAATATATATATATATAACATATTTTAAAATGCTAAATACATTTTATTTATGAAAAATGTGAGAATAATCCGTAAGACAACATGAAAATCAAAAGCCTAACAACTACTAGTCATGACCAACATACAAGGACAAACAAAGCACACAAGAAGCCAAGTCTCTTTTTCTAACTTTATCTTAAACATATTTTTGAAAAAAAAAAATATATACTTTTTATTCATTCATTCGTTCGTTCATTCAATCAATTGTCTATTATTATGTGGTGGGTGGTTGAAATATATAACACTCTTCACATAAATACATTAGCACACATGAAATTTTAACACAATTTAATCTAGATAAACTATAAAACAAAATAATAAAGTACATGCATACCTTGTGCCATTTTTTCGTAACATTCTCGATTGAAGGACAAGAGCTTGAACATAAGAGTGGTTGGTGAAACGGTGGTGCCCTATGATGCATGAAGTAACCCAGAAAAATTGCCCATCATCTCCTTGTCTGTAAGAGGCTTCCCTCTTTCGTTTTTGAAGGTGAGCAACACATAGAGCAGATCCTGCTTGGGAGATGCCCTTCCCGACCTCAAATCACTTCTTTTCTTTTCTATTAAAGAGAGAAGTATTTTATCCAGCTTAGCCCTTGCCTTAAGAGCTCAATTAAAACCATTCCCTGGAAAAACTATTGGAATACACATATTCCCGGCAAGAATAGTCTCCAAGAGATTATGAAGTGGTTCCAGTGCATGCTCCTCAGTTATTCCGAAAATCAAGCTGCATGCAATTGAAAAGAGAAGTTGTCTTATCAGAGGAAACACCTTGACTTTATCTTTTCCCTAAAATTTTTCATGGATATGATGTTGGATTTCCGAGCTCATCTTAGCAACGTAATTCTGTAACGCTCCAGGGCCGAAGAAGGTGTCAATGCTGGCGCGTAAGGTCCTATGCTCTTCTCCGATTTTGGCTGCAACAGAGTCCTGGGCCATCAATCTGAGAAAAGACTTGGGCCATATAAGACCACCAGCTTATTCTCGTTGGAGAGGAGTAAGCGGTTTCCCTTTGGCACGCATACCACAACTTTGGTATGGCCTGTGAGTGAAGTCATGCAGATATCACCGAATTTTGAAATTCTCTCATCGAAAAATTGTTGGGCTTTGTTTGATCGAAGTGCTCTCACGAATTTAAAGGTCTCCCCAACTCAGGGGAGTCCTCAATTTCCAGGGGGATGTTTGTGAGAGGGTTGGTGTTTGGGACGCAGGAGGAACAGAATAATAATAGCAATGCCGGCTATGGCTGTGAAGGCGATGGAGAGAGTATGGTTGTTCCATAAATTCATGGAGCTTTGCATTCAAATGGAAGGTATCCATTTTGCAGGAAGGCAAGGGAGGAAGAGATAACATTATTGAGTGTGGAGGGCGTCGTTATATAACCCTACAAATTAAACTTTGCATATAATTTTATTTGTCCGAATCATTCTAAATCATTCTAATGTACCCGGGCTGCTTTAGGTCGTTATATAACCCTAACGAATTAAACTAGGACCCGCACATGTAAGAACAGCCGAGCTCTGAAATCGCTCTACAATATGACGTCATTGAACTTTTTTACCTGTTTGGCGCACATGATAGAAGCCCGTGAGCCCAACACGTCGTTTAACTATTCATTTTTAAATTATTAATAAAACGGTACACAAATTTAATTTAAGGCAGATATCGTTTAAAATAAATATGGACATATTTTGATGTGACTGTAGGTACCCAACACATTGATAAATTTATTGTAAGAGGAGAGTGCTTCAAGTACCGTGCACATGGGATTAAAAGAATAAAATTTGGCCGAGTATGTCTTCGGGTGTCCTGGGCTGTTCACAAATAGTAAACAAATTTTATTTAAGGTAGAAATTTTGTAAAATAAATATGAATGTATTTGGATATGACAGAAAGTACCTAATATATTTATAAATTTATTGTAGGAGGAGAGCGTTTCAAATGTTGTGTATATGGGAATAAAAGATTAAAATTTGGCTGTGAGTAGGATTTGTTACTACCTAAATTCAGAAAAAGGCTCATTTACCTTCTCTTTATTTTTTGATAGTCTCTGAACAATATTCGATAAAATTTTTAGGGCTTTCAATTATTTGCAAATGAATTAACACCATATAGTAAACACTACACATAAATTAGTTTTAAAAAATTGACGTGGGCATAAGATTTAAACTTCATATACATATAAGAGCAAAAATGCTTGCTCCCCTATACAAAATGAACCCTATAATGTGCGCTCAGGTACTAATATCAGAAGGCACGTGCAAAGGATATCAAACAGGCTTAAGAAACCCCTGAGCTTATTTCCAATGCACGTATGGACGAATAATTGAGAGCACCGAGCATGCTAGACCCTGCTTTTGTACTGTATGTATGGACATTAAATGTTAACAGTGTTTAAAGGAAGCACCGATAGAAATTGGGACTAGGTTTAGTTATTATGCTTTTTATTATTAATTAATCCTCTTAAGGTAGGATTGATCAAATCATTTTTTTATTATTTAGATTTTGTTCAGTTAATCAAATTGTTTCCAATATCACATATATAAATATTTTCTATAATTTAATCTATAAATAATAGTATATTCCTTAAATATTATTAAAATATATTTTTTAATAATTAAAACAATTTTAAATATTTTTGATTTAAGAAGTATAAAAATAAAGTTAAAATTGATAATTAATCGTTAAAATTTGTTTAGTATCACTGTTTATTTGTTAGTGCATAATTTTTCTGGTGTAAAATTCTATTGTTTAACATTGGCATGGACAAAAATAAAATACCTAAAAAATGTGGCAAGCAAATTGGATACTGAACAGACTTCAAATTATTAAATATATCATAATTTCTTTACAAGTAAACAATATATTAAGTTATTATTGTACACTAAAAAATGGTTTTTAGATTAATTTATGAGTTATTGGTTGAAAATAAATATTATTAATACATGTTTTGGTTTTTTATTGTATTCTCTTTTTTCTCCTTTTTAATATGTTTATCTAATTTCATAGTTGTGTTGTTAATAATATACTATTATAGAAAAATTTATATTATTATTAAAATATATCCGAGGAACAATGTATACATTATGAATAATAATTAAATAAATTTGTCCCCTCATATAACTCAATAAGTTTTAATTGATACATTTCTTGTTATTGAATTTAAAAAATAAAAAATAAAAATAAATTTGATTTGTTACATTGATTAATAGTGCTGAAATTTGCAATGAGAACCTTTGAGTCAGTGATAATAATATAAATGACCATATCTGATATAAACACATATCAATTCCCAATGTAAATATGTGGTATATTTTATTTATTGTAATTATAAATAAATACATAATACTAAATAAATATGAATTTACATGATCGTGAATATATATATATTATTATGTATTTATTGATAATTTTCTAATCATAATTATGTATCTCTTCTACTTTTATAAATATCTTAAACATATATAATAGTGTTAAATACAACTATTTGAAATATGTCAATATATATAAATTTTAAAGTTTTTATCTTAAATATTACACACAACACATTGATTAATAATTTTATTGTCTTCTTCTCTAATTCATTATTAATTGGTGATGAGTGATATTAATCTAATAATATAATATTTACATGTTTATAAATAATCACGAGAATTTTAATTATATTTTGATTAATTCTAAATTAATATTTTCAATATTGCTATGCTTTCATGACCCTATAAAATTTTTAGCACTATTTTCATTCATCAAGATCTATCAAAGTCAAATGCTATTTTATTTTAAGTTGGCTAATTTTTAAAATTATAATCACTCTTAACTTTTAATTTAAATCAATGTTTATATAATTTTTAGTTCTATTTCTTACTTATTAGTCCTTTTTTTCAAGTCTAGGAAACGTTATCACTCATCTAGAATATTTTTTCAATACCATTATTTTGACATGTATAATTTTATTGAGTATTATATATATTAAAATTTAATTTCATAGGTTATGATAAATATTGAGTATTGTTGAAGATTTTGATAAGTAATTAGTGCTTAAAAACTATGTTAACACTATACTCTAAGCAGTGTCATCTATCAAATCCTTAAAAATGCAAAAGAACTATTGCTAATTCAATTTAAATTGAAACAAGTAATTATACGATATTAAATTTCTATCTTTATGTTCAAATTATTAAAACAAGTTACATTACAAATTTACGTGCAAACATAATCATAAACAGTTCTCAATACAAAGGCAGGGACTAGCTGCTATGCACCCATTATTACTAGTGGTATTTGTGATTAAATTTGAACATTATTTAATCCTTGATTAATAGAATTTATCAAGTCTATGGTCTTTAAAATAACTTTAGATGGACTATATACATAAAACACAAATATTGAAACTTAAGCCACTCATTAATTCCATTTATCTTATGTCATAATTATATAATAACTTTCATTATGGATAAATGGACCTATGCTAATAGTGCATTAAAAATATCTATCTACATTTACTTATTGTAAGTATAGATGTAAAATAGTAAATTATGTATAGTTAATATTTAAAGGTCTATAAGACAATTACCATGGCTCATTTACAAATTATGAATAAATATTACTATCTTTTAGAAACATAATCACATGTTCTACCTAAGACAAGTATCATAGAACCTCAAAATTGAAACTTAAATGTTTCAACCTTATATGACATAGTAAATATAAAACCTATTTTTTTTAAAGAGATGAGTAGACTAAATTAGGGTTATAATATACGATAAATACAACCATTGATTTTTTATATAATTGAGTGGATTTGATTTTTATAAAAATAGTACAAGTAATGACTTAACTAGAAAACACCTGGTACAGACCATGTGGGTGTTGGAAACTAAGATAAAAGTTGGTATAAGTGTCATTAACTCGATCCAAGTATTACAACCCATCCTAGATAGTAGGACCACAATTGGACAATAAAACCATTATTGAAAAAGTGGTAGCAATGTCATGGTATTTTGAATAATATCCTCTATGCAAGACTACCCCAAGCTTCTAGGTGCACCTGTGTCTTGATATCTAAGGTTTGTTCCTATGTGCATGAGTTTTGAAACCCTATAATTTAACTATAATAATTGATTTATTATGTTAACCCTAATCCTCCATGTAACCAGCCCATGAGATGAAAAGTGTGTTGACTAGTAGAGTAGGATGGACATCCTCAACACCCTTGTATGAAGAGAGTTACCTACATACTAATAATCTAAGAAGGGATCCAGTTTGATGTAGTTATCCACACCTAGGTGCTAGTGTAAATGTAGGTCATGCTAATATGATAGTGGCCTTGAGTGTCTTTAATGTACTTCAAACTAGAAATATGGATAATCTAAGTTTATGGTTACTATAGATGGTAGTTTACAGAAGTAGGGTAGAATATGAATTCATAACCTTAATTGTGCTCAACTTGTTTTGATTTTGAATGTGTATTTTGTGTTTGATTTCCATCTAGTGGTTGGAGGGATATAAGTCATGTATTTACACTAGTATGTTGCTTGTATGGGTGGTAAAAGATATGTAGGCCATCCTTAGGAGGTTCTAGGTTTGAAAATATATTTATTTGGGAAGAGATAAGGAAAAAGATATTAGTTCCATTTTAGAGAAACTAGTGCCATATGGTGTTAGTGTCTTCATTATGTCACTAGTGTCCAACCATCAGTACATTAGGGGTAAAGGGATAAGATTAGGAAATGAGGGTTTGTGACTACTTTAGATTTGACTAAGGATGCTTATGGCTCATATAAAGTCTAAATAAGTGTGATAATAAGATTTACAATAGGTCTAGGGATAAGCTAAGGATATGTAGTCTCAATTACCACTCTTATCACTCAAAAACCATTTTTAGTTGATTACATTTGCCCCCTTTATTCTATAAATGTAGCAAAGTGACACTATTAGGATAAATGAAAAAGAAGCTTACCTAAGCTTATCTAATAGGTGAAGCACATGAATCTAGGTATGAATATGTGGATCTAGGTTTTAGTATGTGTAGCATGATCTAGTACCTATCCTACAAGTGAAATGTGTATAAATTAGTCCTTAAGAGATATAAAAGCTAAATGACTATACCAAGTTATGAAATAAAATTGAATAAAAATGAATAAGTAGATGATAAAAAGGAAATAAAATACACCACACTAGGTACATGAACTAGTATATAAACTTGGTGACAAACTATGTGTGTGTGTATAGTAATCAATCTTGGAATAGCTTCATAGCTTTCTTAATCCTCCTATGTGGGTGGCTTAAGAAATCAAGCCCATTTTGAATAGATCATTACCAACCCCGCCCCCTTTTTTGGTGTATTATGATCTATGAATAACTTGGATTAGACTGATAGTGCATCTAACCCTCTTATGGAGGTGGCTAAAGAACTCAAGTAGGCTATGACTACATCATTACCAACCCATGTGTAGTAGATGCATCTAAAATTAAATTTTGTGAAGCATTGTAAATATCTAACTAGGTATATTTAACTGTGTATGTCAGATGTACAACAACTCGAGTGTATTAGGTAGCTCTGGGCCACTCGAGAATGCTAACCACTATATATGGAGTAAGACATGAAATTGGCATGAAACCTTGTATATGATACAAAGTGTATACAATGTAGAGAATGACATGGTGTTCAACATTCCATCTGATCAGTATGTATGTAAATGAGCATATAGAAACAATGTGTCATGCACATGACCTGAAATATGATATCTGACCATATGGATTATGAACTGAGTTATAGTAAACTATATCTATCTATCTAAATTGAATATGGGAATGGTCATTCTATGCATGATTCCTCTAATATGAGGAAAATGATATGAATTTAATCTAAACTCGTATGAATCTAAGCAAAATTATGTATAACTGGTAAATCTATAACTAAAAGACTCTGTAAATTTGTACTTTACATAAAATACTTTTATGATAAATTTAGGTTATTCTAAAACTAAGGTTTCTCAAAAGTAGAGCCATTTCTTGTACAATACTACCATTTTTAAAAATGTGATGCTAGTGTTCCAAGTTTGGTGCTACTATCCTTCTGGTATAAATTCTATGTAACTATACTACTTTTGGGTCACTATTTTCCCACTATGTTTATCTATGTCTAATTTTATGTAACCAAGCCTATGCGTTGAAAAGTATACTGTAAGTATAATATAATAGCCTAATCTCTATGACAAACCCTTGTGAAAGCACCCTATTTTGAGTGGATTTTTTGAACCTCTTTGAGAAATGCCCTTGAAAGAAAAAAGCTCTATAAAATGTGTGTTAGTTGGAGCATATAATAAAATTTCATAATAATTCAATATAATGTTCATACATAACATCAAAATGTAAGATAATTTTAGTATATATATGTAATATATGATGTATGCCATGTCTAACATTGACAAGGGTGTCAAGGTATATCTAACCATGTATGTACCAATAAATATGAGTAAAATTGTGTAGCTACCTAGGGGGATGTGGCAATATGTCCATCACAGAACCCAAGTAGGAAGGGTAGATGCATGATGTCCCTCATGGCATCAAAAACTAGTTCGTGTAACAAGAAAAGACAAGTGTCCTAGTCATGACACATATAATAAATCATACATACAAAACACATGAAATACACAAATTAGGCCAAGTGGACAGAATACAAGGCACATGGGAACATATCACTAAATATGATAAAAATAAGACATATAGGGACATATTCAAATGTTCACATACGCAAGCAACAACCAAGATGTCTATGAGCCACATAGAAGGACATATTTAAATGTCCACATACATAATCAGGAAAGGCACACACAAGGACATAGGCACATGTTCAAAGCATATATACTATGAATAACAGTGCTGTATATCTGAATAACAATGGAATATTCAAATTTTCTTGAATAGATGATTTGTAGAGGTACAATCAACTCTAAAATAGGAAATATAGAAATGAAAGTATGCATGAGTATATTTTACAACTCTATGTAAGAGCTAGGATGTAGATATGTTGATTCTGAAGTAGTAATAGCCAGCAAAATTTTTCAGTAAGAGTATTGTGATCAATATCAAGATTTAACAATTTTAAATCTGAAATGTAGAGTGTAGAAAGATAGAACTTGGTAATTGAAACTGTGTATAGAGTGCCCCTAAGTTAGTGAATGTCTCAAGGGAATAACCATGTATTACTTTATATGTCCCCAGTGAATACATAATATCTTGTTTAGATTGATGTAATAGACCTGAGTGTTTATCAATCTACAAGCACTCAAAAAAATAAGTGAAGCATATATGTATGATAAAATTGATTATACTAAGATAGCTAGCATATTTACAACATGGAAAATATAAGAAGTGTAAATTTATAAATGTATACAATCTAAAATTTTGTGTTTTCTCAATAATGTTTGAATGTTTTTATGTTTTTTGAAATATCATATTATTTTTTTGATCTACTAGATATAAGTACAAGTAATATGAAAATAAACTATTTACAAGGAGCAAGAGAGAGGGAAAGTATGTAAAAAAATATAATGGGAGAATCACTATTACTATGGCCTATGTTAAATGAGGAAGTTGTGATTGTGTGTGTTGTGTGAAAGGGCAATTATGGTCCCATAATCTATTTTTCTAAGTGATCTATGTCAAAATCTACCTGTTTATTGGTGCTATGAATCTGAGGCACTAATTGAGGTGTCTTGTCATATGTAGGGGTCTTATGAACCCATCTGGTAAAATAAACTATAGGTGGCATAACTTCCCTATGTCGAGAACCCTGAGAACTCAATAATACTAACTTTAACAAAAAGTGGGTATAGGGTGGCCCACTAGAATCTACAACATATCTTTGACATAGGGGTCTCTCTAATAATGGTATGTGTGAAAGAGTATGTGTACGTATCAATATTGTATTAGTAGACCATGCATAAACTAGTGCCTCTACTAAACTTTGTGTTGTATAGTTTGGAACTATGCTCTAAGTTGTAACTGATAACTACATTGTGGTTAGTACTTCTGTTGTAGCTAGTAACTATGATGTAAATTCCTATGGAATACGTAGAGGATACTCATATGGAAGACCCTGAACTATGACCACTTGATTTAAATGTATATATTTTAGGCCTCAATTTATTATGGATGGGATATCTCATAGCTACTGTAGACATGGTCTACCCAATAACATATCAAACATGACTTCACTAGGTACACTAAGAACTAAGTGGCCACATGTGCTGGTCCAACCTATAATGGAAACATAATATCCCTAACGAAGATCTACAGATGACCACTAGAACCATTGATAACTATGTTTATTGGGGATATATCCTATTATTAATACTCCAAATGCTACAAAAGTATGATAGTGCACATGGTAATGTTTGACCCTTTGTTAGCCATAACACTATGGATAGGATGATGATATATGTAGGATTATACAAAGTCTCTTAATTTTTGCTCATTTCTTAATTTTGGAAAAAGATAAGAAACTAGTAATAAGGGTGTGGTAGAGATACCTAGTTGGTAATGTGTGTGTATTCCAAACAAATATGAAAAACTCCTCTTTGGATTGCAAGGAATACCCTGTAGATAATAAAAAACTAACAAAGAGGATTTTAGAAAGATAGTTGGGTGGATTTCCTAGCATAATCTATATCCAAGAATCATAAGTTTGCTAGGAGGTCATTAATCCATTTTTTATAAAAATTAAGTTGAAAATGGTAAAAGTAGGGTACTTACATAAAGAAAATGAAATGTAATATAAGAAGAAAGTAGAATGCTTTCTCTAAAAAATGACTACAGATAGTAAAACCAGGTCAATAATCATGCTAAAGTGGGTGAAGTTAGGTTTAAAAAATAAAAAGGTCATGTGAACATGTAGGAACACAAAAGGTTAGGTTTGTTTGGGATTAAAGCACTCAAAATAACTTGCTATTATTTTCTACCATAGTGACCATCGATGGTTGGGTTAACTATTGATGATTAAGCTAACCATTAATGGTTGGATAATTATCAATGGTTGGGTAATCATCAGTGGTTGGGGGTGACCATAAATAGTTATGATAACCATCTGTGGTTGCATGTGGATTCTAAAGGTTGATAAAAGGGCGTTGCAGAATAGGTGAATAGTCTGATAATAATTTTGTTAAGGATCTAGAAGTTGGGAAACAAGGTACAAATAGGTCTAGTTAGGTAAGGGGGGTTATAAATCCAATGAAATAAATAACAAGTACAATATACATGTATCTTGTTATATGGTTGATATTTGAAGGCTAGGTCAATTTTTCTAGAATAACAGTACTTTGGCCTCAAAAGCAAATTTGATAAAGGTTTGGGGCTCTTTTGTTGTTGTTGAGTTGCTAAATAAATATTGAATGCTGGAAATATTGAATACTTATACACAAGAATACTTTTGATATTGGATCCCTTTCCTTTCTACTACCCTCCTTTTATAGGCAAAGAGAGATGGGGATAGAAGATTCCCTAAAGGTTGACCCTACTGATTTCAATGATTGGGAGTTTGTTAGCACCACATAAGGTAAACATATTAATTATGCCTCATTATCTCACATACAAATGGTGATGGGGTAGAGGGTTGAGGACCCAACCATCGATGGTTAGGATAGCCATCAATAAATAAGATGATCATTGATAATTGAGTGTCTGAAGGAAAAAGGGTCAAGGTGGGTTAAAAGAGGTGGGTTAAGGTTCAAGTTAGTAAGTTAGTGAGTTTAGTTATCTAAGTAGCTAACTAGACTTAGGGTCCAAAGGGTTTGTCAGTTGGTTGATAAGGGTTAGGTGGTCCCTCAAGAGTCCTGAGGCATTTCAACACCTAGTACAATTTTATAGTGTCTACATTTTATGTTTTTAGGTTATGTAACTTTAAATTAACAAGCTAAAAAAGAAGAATGGATGGCTTGGTCAAAGGACTTTTGGCCCTAAATATGGGAGGAGATGTTCACCCTTAAATTAGGAGTTTATGAGGTAAAACTAAAATCAAGTTTGGGATTGTTAGGTGGTATATGGTGAGTCACAAGGTTTGTGATAAATAAGGGTTGGGCATTTAAAACACAAACATGCATACACAATGTGACTAAGTGCGATAATAAAGATTATGTAAAGACTAAGATTGCCAATGCTGGTAAAAATAAGGTTAGTTCTAGAAGTACAAGTAATAGGGCAATTAGTCCACAACATTGATCATAGCTGATCAGGTTATCCTATAAGTGTCTTAGATAGGGTCATTATTTAAATAGGTATTCAAGGTAAGAAATGTTTCCCTTGAAAATCATAAATGGTGTAGTTGTGCATTAGGTGGGGAAAATTCAAATGTTAAACATGACAAGGTTGGTTGATTTAGTCAATAAGATAAAATCAAGGTCATCATAAAATTTCAATAGTTCGGGTTAAAAATAGCCTGCATCAAGGTGGACATGGTCTAGTGGTTAGTCAAAGAAGGGGTAATCTCCAAAAATTTCACATTTTTGTTTCAGGGAGATTAAGTGATTTTAAAAAGCAAGAAACTTAGGTTGGGTGCTTAAAAAATATAAAAGTGATACCCTGACTATTGACAGTCAGGGTTTCCAAGGTTGACCATCGATGATCAGGGTCAAATCTTAAATGCGTGTAATATAAAAAGTGAAAATGAAATTTTATTTTCAATTTTGATACTTTGACCTCTATAGTTCCATTTATTTTGATGATTTTCTACTTTGATGTTTCACTATGAGATTTGATTGAGTGTTTGCTGATGTGGTTGTTGGTGATTGGTTGAAAGCGTTTATTGAGGTGATCAACTAGGACCAAATATGTAGTGTAGACAAAGATGTGGATGTGCAATAGGATATGGCCTTCAACATTGAAAATGATTGAGGAATGAGGAAGGGGTGTTTTAAAATTGTTAGTTAGTTGATTTGGTTGTTAAAATTAAATTTGGGTAATTTGTGGTTGTTTTGGTAGGGTTATGTGAGGTTTGACCTAGGTTTATAGTTTATGTAAAATTGGGAAATTTAGTAGATGAAGTTTAAATTTGAATGAAAATTTGGGTTGTTAATACATAATAGGCTAGATTTAGGTGATTTAGTTTTTTAATTTAGTTGTTTTGTTGAGGTTTTGGGAAGATAGGTTAGGTCTTTTACTACTGGCAATCACACACAGTTACCATCGACAGTTAGTTCCAACCGTTGATAGTCAGGCATGACCATTGGTGGTCGACAACCAATATGAAAAACCCACCTAACTGTAGATGGTTGCTAGGACCATCGATGGTCAAATATAAGGGAAGTTAGATTGTAATTAAAAATGTATAGGAACTTGTGCTAAAAGTTTTAAAAATGGTGTGGGGTAATTAAAATACTAAGTGTAGGTTTAAGATAGGTCATGTTGAAATTATTAATGTTTTGAAAAGGTTAATGCATATATCTAGGTGTTAGTTTTGATGGATTTATGTAGGTTTCATAGAAAACTTTTTGGGTTTATAGTCAAGTTTTATTTGGTAGAAATATTATGCATTTGGTTTGATATGTTCAAGTGAGTTTGGAAACGAGTGGATTTTGGTGGTTGTACGTTGATAAATAAGTTGGCATTAGGTGATTCTTGTAGAATGATTTAAAATTAAGAATGAGAGCTAATTTGATTTATTTTTGTAGGAATGAGTCTAGAACCAAATGCAGGATCAGTTGCCAAAGAACTTTATAGATATCCATGGGGGATGACCAATGATGATTGGACACGCATGAAGGAGGTTCACTTAGGAGCCATGTAAAATTATTAGTTGTTACCAAGAGATGCAATGATGATTGTTCCCCTCATCGAGAGATGGGATCCAACCATGAACACCTTCCTATTGTTGATAGGAGAGATTACCATCATATTAGAGGATTTTTATTGGATTATAAGACTACCTATTTAGGAGAATTTGATTTACCGCATTGAAAGTGAGGAGTGGGATGAGTAGATGGGGCTATTTTATGGTGATGATCGAGCCCACGCTAGATGGCATTCAGGTGGATTTGGATATGGACCATTATACTAGAGGGTGTTAGATGAGAGGTGTTTGATGATGATGATGATGATGATGATGATGATGATGATGGTAGTGTCTTATTTCATATTTCCTGATTTGAGAAGTGGATGATTTCCCTATCTACTACTAGTTGTGTTGGTAAAGATGTTGGTAGGGAAGATAGTGTTTATCTGGGCACCATTATTACTAGTTTAGATATATATAAGGAACATTGGGAATTTCTATGTCACAGATGATATGGGATCAGTGTTGGATTTTTACTCCATTGTTGGGCATACGAGCACATTAAGGTTTTGAGACCATTAAGGCTACCATGGGATAGTTATGTTTAGGTAAACTATAGAGTGGGTTTATTAAGATAGAGGGGAGACTATGAATTGACAATGGATAGTGGTGGTGATAAAGATATTTACTCATTCAAAGATGCATTGTAGGGTCTGATTGTTAGTGACATCATCTAGAGGACATATGTGGATTGGCCTAGGTGGGCCCTCTATAGCTATCACACTTTATCTTCATATAGCTAGAGGTGGATCTATGAGAAGAGAGGGTGAGATCAAGCTCATCCCATTCGATAAGTTCAGAGGCATTATGGACTTGTGTAGGGGATTCTAGCCCTTTCTTTAGGTATACGAGGGGGGATGCATAGTTTTTATTACCTGAGCCACAACCAGTGGATGTATCTTAAAAATTGAGGAGTTAGCTACCAAAGTAGGGATAGATGATATTGGTGTCATTTAGTTCTATGTAACATGGTACCAATCTATTTACGTAGTAGCTAATTTTGGATGTTATGATGGGGGCTAACAAGCCACGGATGTGGATCCAATTGGGGCATAGGTGTAGGGTGGTGGTCAGGATGGATAGGTAGAGGTAGCACTAATAGCTAAATAATATTATATTATAGGTTTACAAAGATAGGTGGTCATATTTCAAGGATAGATTGTAACATCATAAGTTTAGGTTACCATGGTTATGACAATGATAGATCATGTGAGGACATCCCTAGGTTTGGTTACTAAAGAGAGGGATACACTGAGGTAGAGGGTAGGATTAGTGGTATCACTAGAAATAAGGCTACTATGTATAGTCACTATGACATGATACTTGGCCACGATAAAGGAATTGAGGTACTAAAATGCTATAGTGTTGGCATAATGTCTTGAGCAACTACGATGGGGAGAGTATAGGGCCAGTTTAGTAGGTGGATCAGCTATGGTGACTCCAGGATAGTGGGCCTCTATAGTGAGTGGACATATAGGCATTCTAGAAGGACTAGCACTAGATGGTAGTGTAAGAGCAGGAGGGGCCAGTGATAGTGGTGCCTAAGGGGTGTGATAGGTGATATGCTATGTAGGTGAAGATGTACATGATTTTGATACCATCCTATGTGATTAAGATTTGAGATATATATGAGAGAGAGAGAGAGAGAGAGAGAGAGAGAGAGAGAGAGAGAGAGAGAGAGAGAGAGAGAGAGAGAGAGAGAGAGAGAGAGAATTTATACATTATTATATGTATTATTTACTTTGATGAACATGATGTATATGATAATGTTTATGATGTTCATTATATAGATGTTATTTATGGTTCATGGTTCATTTTTTTAATGTTTCATTCTTTATTCTTATGAGATGTAGACTTAGTAGCATTAGGCATGTGATGATTTATGGATGATGTTTTTATTTTTGTCATAAATATGATGATGAGTGGTTAAATTATGGTTATTGATGTATTTCTTGATGGTATATAGATATGATGATACTATACAAATATATATGATGCATGATGTGGTTCATGAAGTTATTGCAAATGGTTAGGATGATACTATAGATAGATAGGTGATGTATGACGTGGTTTATGAGGTTTTGATCATTATTGATGTTGGTTGTTTATGATCATGGAGATGGGATGTGATTATGGTTAAGGATGTAATGAAAACAAATAATGTAAGTTAGATAACAAAGTAAATGTGAAAAAGAAATGAGAATCATGAGATGAATGTCTACATGAACTAACTATAAGAGGGTAAGGAAAAAGCATGATTCCTTTTCATTGGTCAGGACCTAATGAAAATGAAGTTGGATTAGCTTAAGGAACATAATCCTTTTGAATGCTTTGCATTACCATAATTTGGTGGAACAAATGGTGTCTTGATCACATTGTGTTAAGTAAGCTCATAATCCATTGATTTATAAATGTTATAAAGGGGATACAAGTGATAGGTGAAAGGTAAATGGGTGATTAGGTAAGGTAACCTCATGTCATATAGTTTTCCCCTTCTATAGGTGACCTAAGAACCAAATTACAGAAGTCTATGTCATAATGCCAAGTGTAGATTGATCGATGCGAGAAGTCTACTAATGATATATATGAAAGTTAATTGTAGCTTTCTTGGGATAACTTATTCTAATTTTGATATAGGGTCTTTTGTTTATATCCTTTTGTTTTTGATAGGTTGTGAAGTTGATCAATATGGGAAGCTTTAAATGATTTCTTTTGACCCATTTGACTTAAGCATCCTTCAAAAGAGTGGTATAAGATTGTGTTTGTATATTTGGTAGTTATCTTTCAAGGGACCAGTCTATCTTTTAAGAAATTTAATTTTGTGAAATTATCCTTCAAGGAAGCAATTTGATATGCTAGAGATATGTGATGCAAGTGGTATTTTGGTATCCAAAATTATTTTAATGCAAGGTTTTAGACATGGAGAAGTCTAAATAGGCTTAGATATTTACCTTTATGAGGGAAAAATGTTTAGCACAAATAAAGTGAATAATAGGTAAAAGGGTTGGTCTTGAGAGACAAATGACCATGGGATTCTATCTGATTAGAGACAAAAATTATCTATGAGAACCATGCCATGGGTAGAGCCATGGTACCCATATTTATGACTAGGTTATGAGTGTGGTGGTTAATCACATGATTCTATTTTGTAATTGGTTGTCCTCAAAGGTAGGTGAGGGTCAAAATCTAACAAATTAAATGATAAGATTAAGTTAGATAAGAACGTGAGTTTGATCTTTATTTTAATAATAAAAAGGACATATATGTGAAGCATTGATAGGCTCAAGTTCTAATTTGCCTTCAAGAGAGGACAAATGGTAAGCTCCTAATACATACTTATGGGTTATAATGTAGGGTCCAATCCAATTGAAAGCAAACTTGCCCTTTTTCATTTTCTCTATATTGGTTACATGATGGTTTTCCTTTAAGACATTGATATTGAATTCTCACTCTTTTATGTGATTTTTTATAGTTGATCTTGATTCATTATTGATAGACATGAATTTTGTTAAGTGCTGCTAGGAAATGTTCATCAAGTACTTCAAGTTGTGCTAGACAATCTTAACGATAGTCACCTTCTGAAATGATGTTTTGAAAGGATCTACGAAGAGACAAAATATAGACTTTGAGAGGCAAGACTACCTTTTCTTTGAAGACTAAAGATAAAGGGATATCACCTGTAGAGGTTTGAATGCTAGTGTGATAAACCCATAAAGTAAAGGGGATGTGTAAATGTCAATCTCAACCTGAAGCATTGACTACTTTGGTCAACATTTTGTTAAGGATTTTTTTAGAAGCTTTTACCTATCCATTTTCTCATGGACAGTAAGGTGAGGAAAAGATTAAATTGATTCCAAATATGTTACAAAGACCATGGACTTGATTTTTCTTGAAATATTTATGGTTATCGATGATGATCTTATGGGGAACACTGAAATAATAAATGATGTGGTGATTGATGAAGATGACTATCTTGTTGGATTTAGTTGAAATGAGAGGAATAGCTTCCACCCACTTGGTGAAATGATTAGTGGTGGTGATGATAGATTGGTGTGACTGTGAAGAATGAGGGTTAATTTCTCCAATAAGATTGAGTCCTCATTGTGTGAAGGGCCATTATTCAATGGATACTTGTAGGCCATGGGCATGTGCGTGATGTAAATTGGCATGTTGTTGACTTTTAACACACTTATTTACATAATCATAGTAGTCTTTCTTAAGGGTGGGCCAATAATAGCCAAGGTGAAGCATGTAATTAGTGATAGTTAAACCTCTAAAGTGTCCTCCACATATTCCATCTTGATTTTATTTTATATCATGGGAAGTTTCTTGATTATGTAGGAAATAGAGAAGGAGTTTGTTGAAGCCATGCTTGTAAATAATTTCCCCTTGTATGGTGTAATGATAGGTACTCTAAACAAAGGCTATTCAGGCATTCCTAGAGAGGTTGGGAGGAATCATATTATGGTTGAGGTAGTTGAAGGTTTACTTGTATCATATGTTAGATGGAGATGGATCTACATTACAAATGGTAAGAATGTCAGAATGGATATATGATGGTGTGATAAAATAGTGGATGGTGACAAAGAGTTTAGAATTGACAGGTTGTGATGAGATTTGGGAAGTAATACAAGCCATTATATTCATAAACTTGTTGGTAGATCATGAAATTGAGTGGATAAAGTAATGATCGAATGATGCTAAGAGTACATCTATGAGTTATTTGTATTTTTACAAGAAATCATTATTACATTGGTAGGATTTGTTGACTTGGTTAAACACAAGATGGGAATTGCTAAAGACACTAATGATCTTAATTCCCAAGGTTATAATGGTTTGGAGACCTATTACTAGGGCTTCATACTTAGCCACATTGTTGGTACACTAAAAATCAATTCTAAAGGAGACAGGAGGAGGTTCACTATCAAGGGGAATGAGGATCACTCTGACACCCCCACCACGCTGTCATTTGGAGCCATCAAAGAATATGGTCATTTGGTAGGTGGGGTCCTCTTGAGATAGAGTCATGATGGAATCATCAATAAATTTAAGAGGAAGTAGTTGGTTATCTAGTAAAGGATCATTGGCTAATTAGCTGACAATGACATGCCCTTTAATTGACTTTTATTAAAGGAAATCAAGATCAAACTCAACTAGGAGCTTGAGCCACTTAGCCATACATTGGTTTTTTTATGGTTTAGAGTGCATGTACTTGAGTGGGTTAGTGTTAGTGATGAAGAATTTTTTGTGATTGAGAAGGTAATGGTGATGTTTGGAAGCCACAAAGACTAAGGCGAGGCAAAGTTTCTCAAGATGGGTATACCAAGTCGCATACTCTATAAGTATTCAACTTATGTAGTTGACAACTTGCTCTTTATTTTGCTTATCAATGTGAGAGAGAATTTCCCCTAAAAAATGGTCAGTGGTAAAGATATAAAGGTATAAGGTTTGGTCCTCTTTATCTGGGTAAGAATGGGTGGATAAGTAAGGTATTATTTTAGTGAATTGAAAGCTTGTAGGTAGTCATTGGTCCACTCAAAAGATGTGTCTTTCTTAAGGAGATGGTAAAAAAGTTGAAATCTATCTGATAATTAAGAGATGAAATGATAGATATATTAGAGCTTCCCCTTCAAGATACAAAGCTTCTTAAGGTGGGTAGGATGAGGCATCTCTAAAATTGTTTTGACTTTGGCAAGGTCTACTTCGATTCCTCAAAGAGACATGATAAAGCCAAGAATATTTCTAGAAGGACCCTAAAAATACATTTATTGGGGTTGAGTCTGATGTTGAAATGGATTAAGCATTTGAAGATGATGGTGAGAATGCCTAAGTAATTCTTGTGATGTTTATATTTGACAAGGAGATCATCCACATAGTGCTCTATAATTTTATGAATTATATCATGAAAGATGTAGATCATCATATATTGGTAGGTTGTTCAATTGTTTTTTCAGACCAAATGGCATGAGCCTATAGAAAAATGTACCCCATGAGGTGATGAAAGAGGTTTTATGATAATCCTTGGGGGAAATCAAGATTTGATTATATCCCACGAAACAATCCATAAGAGATAACATCTCATGGCTAGTTGTAAGATCAACAAGTTAATCAATGCTAGGCAAAAGAAAGTCATCCTTTGGAAAAGTGAGGTTGAGGTCATGAGAGTTGATACAGAGGTGAAGTAACCCTATGGGTTTAGTAATGGGAAAAATGTTAGAAACCCATTAAGGATAATAGATGGGCTGGATGAATTTGATAGATAAGAGGCATTGAAGATCTTCTTTGACTAAAACGGCAATGCCAAGGTGCATCCTAGAAAGCTTTTGCCAAATAGGCTTAGCATTAAGATGGGTGACAATGTTGTGAAGAGATAAGGAAGTGTCAGTTTTAGGCATATCTTGATAGGACCAATCAAATACTATGTTTCATTCATGAAGGAAGGAGGGGTAATCTTGTTGCTCCATGGTATTTAAGGATTGAACAATCTTGACAATGTGAGGGTTATCTTGAGTACCCAATTTGACATCGATGGTTGATTCATTCAACATGGTTTAGCTCTTAGGAGAAGGAATTTTTGGATAAAAGAATCCCCTGCACTGAGGTAGGTGAGAATGGAATCATTGTCCCAATGTTGGATGGTGTTAATGGTAGGAGAATCATTTTCTACCATTTTAGGATGGATGAGAGGAAGAATTTTAGTTTAGCCATCATTTTCATAAGTCAAGGGGCCCAAATTAACATTATTGCTAAAAAAAAATTTGATGGAATGTTATCAAAATCCTTAGACTTTGAAGGAGATGGGTTTTGTGAGGATAGGATGTCCTCATTGATGGTGGTGATGGGTTAGGTGAGGTTGGTTCTTTTGGTGGTATGAACCCAATGCTAGATAACTCACGAGGTTTCTGAGTTTTAATGTTAGGTAACTCATGAGGTCCATGCTCATAATAGCCTCAGCCAAATCCATTTAAGGAACATCTGTGAGGGTATAGTTTGGTGAATCTTGGTTTGTCAAGATAGGAAAGTTAGAGGTGAATGGTTGTGTGATAGAGGTATTGGTGGAAGCAATAAGTGGATGATCAAGTCCCCTATAGATTAAGTTGGTATGATAGTTATGACGCTTAAAAGGGATAATGGGTATGATCTTAGGGTTATAACTAGGATCATGGGTGAGGTTCCCATACTCTTAAGGAGTAGGGAAAGTACCCAAGTCTAAAAGACAATATTCCCCAAGTGAGAGATGTTGGAACATGGGTTCCAAGGGGTCTTCTATGTGGATATAAGAAGATAGATATAAGAGCTAACTTTATCTTCATCAATGGCAGGGCTGGAGGTGTTGGTAGTTCTATTTGATGATATGGTATTTTTATTAGTTGGTGGTGAGGTGGATGAAAGAGGAAGAATAACATAGTTAGGTTGATATATCATGTTGCGTGATGTAAAAGGACTAGGGTCAGCTCTTATGGTAACAACCTGACCTTCATGTTCAAATTTGAAACATCAGTGTAAGGTAGATGGGACATAACTCATGGAATAGATCTAAGGGTGTCTAAGTAAAATTTTATATTATAACTCACCCTCTACCACGTAAAAGAGTTTTGGTCCCAAGAAGATGTGGAGGACAACTATCCCCAAGGTAGTAGCCATAGTATCATTGAAAGAGTGAAAGACTGCTACAGTTTTTGACATGATATTCTTAGATAATTGAAGGTAGTCATAGGCATGAGAGGAGATAATGTTGATACTAGCTCCTCCATTAATCATCATGCTTTTGATGCATGTTTGATTGATGTATGCCATGATGAAGAGGGGAAGATCAGGATCTTGAGAATGGACTTAAGGTATTTCTGAATCTTTGAAGATGATGAAGGTATAAAGTTGAAGGGCTCTGATAAAAGATACAAGAGGTTGAGTATATTTTGGTTGAACCTCTATCAATTGCAGGGCCTCTATAAATGGTTGAAGATGATCAGGTGAGGTGTTAATTAGTTCATAAAGGTTCATCTTCACCGATGTCTGCTGAAGTTGTTTTATAACTACTCACTGAATAAATTCAAAAGTGTTAGAAGGTGAGGCACCCAAAATGGAAGTTTTGGGTTTTGAAAAAGGTGAAATTAAAGGTGAATATTCTTAGTTTTGGTTGGAATATTGTGGGTTAGAAGGGTAGGTCCATGGTATGGACACTTTCACTTTTTTCCTTATCCTTTTTTTTGGCCCAAGATCAGGTAACCATATGGATAGTGTGGATTTAATGAGGGTTTGAGCTAGATGGTTACTTTGGTTCCTCCTTACTTTCAATTTAGAGTGGAAGAATAGGTAAATGTTTAATGGATTGAGTCAGTGGTAGGGTTGGTAATGGGCTTCAGGGAGGTTCATCTGATAACAGATCATCCTCATCACATAAGCTATGGACAAGTGTTTGGAGAGATTTATAATTCTTCATATCATGTCCAAGATTCCTATGGTATGAGATAATCAAATTATCATTTAACCATTATGGCTTAGGACATAAAGGGTCAAAATATTTGATGGGTGGTAAGGTTAAGGAAGAGGTTTGCAACAACCTTTGTAGAATGGTTGAATAGAATTTGATCAAAGGTGATGAGGGTGCTAGGATTTTGGTTTTATGAGTAGAAGCCTTCTTAGGAGAAGGCTTCACCATAGAAATTAGGGGGGGTGAAAGGGTTTTGGTTAGGATTATTTGGTTATGGTTGATTTGGAGGTGGAGGGTGAAGGTTTGGTGATATTGTTAAGGTGTGGAGCCTAAAAGCTTCACATATGAGCGCATTACCAAAGTTGCAGGTTTACATAGTCACCGACGTCAGTCAAGAGCGACCGACGTCGGTCCAGTGCAGTTGAAGAGACACCGGCGTCAGCAGAGGATCGGCCGATGTCGGTCACAGGCAAGCAAGCAGGAACTGGCGTCAGTTACCTGTGCGTCTAGAACGCTATTTCTAAGGACTGAAGCGAGTGTTTGTATGATGAGTTTAAGTCTTAGTCTTAAGTTCACGTTTCTATTATTAGTAAGATTGTTTTTAGAGCCCTTGTTCAAGAGGCTTAACTGTTGGTTGTAAGTGCATGCTCAAGTCTCCTAATTTTATATGTAGAATTAGATCTTCCTAGCTTAGTGTGATTATTGTAGTAGTTCATTGTATGTGAATGTTGAAGAACTGTACAGAGTTGTATCAATCTAGGTTTTTGGAATTGATTATACTTGAGAGAGAGAGATCTTAAGGGATAGAGATCTAGAGAGAGATCTTGTGCATCTGAGAGAGGTGTGGAAGAAAGAAGTTTCTTCAATTGTATTCCTTTTGTAAAGAGTTTAATACAAGTTTTCAGGGTGGTTTCTTGTATCTCTTGTTCTTTGCTATTATCTGATTCTAGTTACTTATCTATCTGATTTAATTCCATGTTTTATTGCTTTCATAAGTGTAATCATATTGTTGGTTGATCCCCAACAAGTGGTATTAGAGCCTTGGTTGTAGGTTTAGAGTTTGATATCCAATAATTGGTATCAAAGCTCAGGTTCACTAACAGGTGGTTCAGATCTGTGTAGTGTGTATTGATTACAAGTTGCTCATAGGAGTTTCTACAGGGATTTCTGTTTGAGTGGGAGAAGCAATGGCAGATGAAAGTAAACTGAGAATGGAGAAGTTTAATGGCAAAAACTATCAACATTGGAGGATGTAGATAGAGGACTATCTGTATCAGAAGGATCTATACTTACCGTTAGGTGGGATTGTAAAGAAGCCCACGGATATGGAGGATGAAGAATGGGAAGTTCTTGACAGAAAGGCTCTGGGGTCTATAAGACTAAGTCTAGCATCTACTATGATATCTAATTTATCACAGGCAAAAACAATGGTAGAGTTGATGAATACTCTAGCAAATTTGTACGAAAAACCCTCAGCTTCTAATAAGGTATATCTTATGAAGCAACTATTTAATTTGCATATGCAGGAAGGTGGATCTGTATCTAATCACCTGAATGATTTCCATGGTATTGTACATCAATTAAGTTCAGTCAAAATTGTATTTGATGATGAAATAAAATCTCTTTTAATATTATGTTCTTTGCCTAAAAGCTGGCATAGCTTAGTAATGGCAGTTAGAAATACTGCATCTGCATCAAATATTTTAAAAGTAGAGGATGTTGTTAGTGTTATCTTGAATGAGGAAATTCACAGGAAAAGCATAGAAGAGACATCTAAGAATGCTTTATTCTTTGAGAGCAGGGGAAGGTAAAAAGAGAAGAGCAAGAAAGGGAGATCAAGATCTAAGTCTAAGGGGAGAGGTAGATCCAAATCCAAAAATGGCAGAAGGCCACAATGCTGGAATTGTGGAAAGATGGGGCACATAAGCAGAGATTGCTGGTCAAAGCCTAAGGAGGACAATCAGCACAAAAGAAAAGAAGAAGCAAAGGTTGCAGGTATTGCACAAGATGCTTTAATATTCTCTTTGCATAATAATATAGAATCTTGGGTGTTAGATTCTGGTGCATCTTTTCATGCTACCCCTAATAGGGAATATTTCTATGACTATATCCATGGAGATTTTGGAATAGTATATCTAGGGGATGATGAACCCTATAAAATTATTGGCAAAGGTAAAGTGTAGCTAAAAATGCAGAATGGCAACACATGGGTGTTGAGAGAAGTTATGCATGTTCCTAGCTTGAAGAGAAATTTGATTTCTGTAGGAAAGTTAGGGGATGAGGGTTGTACAGTAACTCTCACAGCAGAATCTTGGAAGGTGACCAAGGGTGCACTTGTTATGGCCAGAGGTAAGAGAGTAGGTAGTCTCTATTTGTGTAATTGTGTTACTAACAATTCTCCTTCTGTATTATCTACTTCAGATGTGGATGCAAAATTGTGGAACTCAAGGCTTGGCCACATGAGCGAGAAGGGGATGTCAATTCTTAAGTCTAAAGGTAAGCTTTCAGATTTGAAAAGCATGGATCTAGAATTTTCTGAGCACTATGTATTTGGAAAATAGAAAAGGGTTAGTTTTATCAAGACTGGGTCTACAAAGAAGAAGCATAAGTTACAGCTTGTTCACACAGACGTGTGGGGACTGGCTCAGGTAGCTTTTATTGGAGGATCACGGTACTATGTTTTGTTCATAGATGATGCTACAAGAAAGGTATGGATCTACTGTATTAAGAAGAAATCTGATGTATTTGAGACTTTTAAAATTTGGAAAGCTATGGTTGAGAATGAAACAGGCAAAAGATTAAAGTGCCTGAGATCTGACAATGGTGGAGAGTTCTGCAGTTATAAGTTCAACTGGTATTGTTACATGCATGGGATCCATAGGCAAAGGATGGTTCCAAGGACACCTCAGCAGAATGGAATTGCTGAAAGGATGAACATAAAAATCATGGAGTGTGCAAGATGTATGAGATTGCATGCTGGTGTGCCCTTAGAGTTTTGGGCAGAAGCTATTGACACTGCAGTGTACCTGATTAACAGAGGACCCTCTATAGCTTTGGATGGTGGAATTCCAGAAGAGGCTTGGACAGGTAAGAAGGTAGGCTTGGATAGGTGAAGCCTTTGTGCACGTAGATAAGGAAAATAGAAAGAAGCTCAATGCTAAGTCTATGAGGTGCACATTTATTGGCTATGGCTCAGATGATTTTGGTTTCAGATTTTGGAATCTAGGAACTAACAAGATAATTAGGAGCCATGACATTGTTTTCAATGAAAAAGTGATGTATAGTGATTAGCTGAAGAAGCTGAATCAATCTGGGTAGAGCAATAGTGAATTGGACAAGGTGACGGTCCAAAATGAGCTCGCGGAAAAAAAAAATAATCACTTACAGGAAAACACAGAGACCGACATCGACAGGATAGGAACCGGCATCGATAGAACAGAAACTAATGTCGGTCATACAGAGACCGATGTCGATAGGATAGGCACCGGCGTCGGTCAGGCAGAACTGACGTCGGACAGTAATAGGTCTGGAGGTGACTAAGGTCGGTCACTGTCAGAGAATTTGGGTGGATAGTGTGTTGTGAACGAGTCTCAGACACCCATCAGGAGGTCTGAAAGGGTAAGTGAGCCTCCAATTAGATATTCTCCTTCATTATTCTATTTATTGCTAATTAATGGTGGAGAACCAGAGAGTTTTGAAGAAGCAATACAGGTGGAGTCCAAGAGTCAGTGGGAGCGTGGCATGGTTGAGGAGATGGAGTCCTTAAGAGAGAACCAAACATGGGATTTAGTTGAATTGCCAGCTGGTAAGAGGACACTGAAGAACAGATGGACCTATAGGTTGAAGGAAGGTGAGAATGGACAGATGAGATATAAGGCCAGATTGGTAGTGAAAGGATTTGCACAAAAGCCAAGTATTGATTTTGGTGAGATTTTTTCTCCTGTTGTTAAGATGACTTCTATACGAATTGTACTGTCTTTGGTTGCTGTTGAGGATTTGCATCTTGAGCAGCTAGATGTTAAAACAATGTTTCTTCATGGAGATTTGGATGAGGAAATTTATATGGAACAACTGGAAGGATTTGAGGTCAAAGGTAAGGAGAAGTTAGTGTGCAGATAGAAGAAAATCTTGTATGGCCTCAAGCAAGCTCCTAGACAGTGGTATTTGAAATTTGACAGGTTTATGACTGAGCATGGCTACATTAGGTGTCAATCTGACCATTGTGTGTATTTTAAGAAATTGTATAATGGTAGATATATTATCCTATTGTTGTATGTAGATGATATGCTGGTTGCAGGATCACACATGCAAGATATCTTTGAGCTTAAGGTGAAATTAGCTCAAACTTTTGCTATGAAGGATTTGGGAGTAGCAAAGAAAATCCTTGGCATGAGCATTAAGAGAGACAGGAAAAATCACAGGTTGATATTGTCTCAAGAGGATTATGTGGACAAGGTGTTGAAACAGTTCAATATGTAGGATGCTAAACCGGTAAGCACACCTTTGGCTGGACATTTTAAGTTGAGTAAAGAACAATGTCCTAATTCACATGATGAGGTAGAGTACATGAGTAGAGTTCCATATTCTTCCGCAGTAGGGAGTTTGATGTATGCAATGGTGTGTACTAGACCAGATATTGCCCAAGCAGTGGGAGTGGTAAGTAAGTATATGGCCAATCCAAGTAAGGAACATTGGAAAGCAGTTCAATGGATCCTTAAATAGCTGAGAGGAATCAATAGGCACTTGTGTTATGGAGGTTCAGATACTTATCTACATGGTTATGTAGATTCAGATATGGCAGGTGATTTGGATGGCAGGAGGAGCACTACAGGTTATGTTTTCACTATAGGTGGAACAACGGTTAGCTGGATATCTAAGTTGTAGAAGGTTGTTGCCTTGTCAACTACAGAAGCAGAGTATATTGCAGCCACAGAAGCTAGCAAAGAGATGATATGGATGACACGGTTCATGGAAGAGCTTGGAAGGGAGCATGAGAGTTGCAGATTATAGAGTGACAGTCAGAGTGCAATCCATTTGGCTAAGAATTCAGCTTTTCATTCAAGAACCAAGCACATATAGCTAAGGTACCACTTCATATGGCAGGTATTGGAAGATGGTGATTTGAAGCTAGAGAAGATTCATACAGATAGGAATCCTGCTGATATGTTAACCAAGCCGGATACAAAGGAGAAGTTGAATCTTCATTCAACTTTTGTTGGTCTTCATGATTGAGTTGAAGATGGAGGAGCTAGAAGATGTTGTTGTACAGGTACTGGTGCAACAACTATTTATCTGTAAGTGGGATATTGTTAAGGTGTGGAGCCTAAAAGCTTCACATATGAACGCATTACCAAAGTTGCAGGTTTACACAGTCACTGACATCGGTCAGGAGCGACCAACGTCGGTCCAGTGTAGTTGAAGAGACGTCGGCATCGGCAGAGGATCGATCGACGTCGATCACAGGCAAGCAGGCAGGAACTGGCGTCGGTTACCTGTGCATCCAGAATGCTATTTTTGAGGACTGAAGTGAGTGTTTGCATGATGAGTTTAAGTCTTAAGTTTGCATTTCTATTATTAGTAAGATTGTTTTTAGAGCCCTTGTTCAAGAGGCTTAACTATTGGTTGTAAGTGCATGCTCAAGTCTCCTAATTCTATATGTAGAATTAGATCTTCCTAGCTTAGTGTGATTATTGTAGTAGTTCATTATATGTGAATGTTGAAGAACTATACAGAGTTGTATCAATCCAGGTTGTTGGAATTGATTGTACTTGAGAGAGAGAGCTCTTAAGGGATAGAGATCTAGAGAGAGATCTTGTGCATCTGAGAGAGGTGTGGAAGAAAGAAGTTTCTTCAATTGTATTTCTTTTGTAAAGAGTTTAATACAAGTTTTCAGGGTGGTTTCTTGTATCTCTTGTTCTTTGCTATTATCTGATTCTAGTTACTTATCTATCTGATTTAATTCTATGGTTTATTGCTTTCATAAGTGTAATCATATTGTTGGTTGATCCCGAAATGTGGGAAGGCATATGTAGATATATTAGGTAAGAATGATGGGGAATTTGATGATTTTATCGTAGGTGTGGGTAGAGTAAAAGGATATAGTTTAAAAGTTGAGGAATAGGTAATTGGGATAGTAGAGGGATGGGTTCCTAGGATGGAATGTAGGTGGGAAGGATGTGGTATAATTCTAGTGTGAGGTAGGAGCTTTGTTGGCTCCATATTCCTAGTTGGTTTGGTTGGGGATTACTTTGATGGAATAAAAGGGGTTAATTCCAACATCAAAAATGGGTGAGCAAGGCTAGTTGTATGAAGTATTCATAGAATCTTGATGGGTTTGGTTAGAGAGGCGTAAGGTGTTTTGGAAAATTTATATGGAGGTGGGTTGGGTAGTTCTCCTATCATTTTGGAAGGAGAAAGGTTTGATGGTAGATGTAGGTGAGGTTTAAGGTTTGGGTTTTTTATGTTAAGGGGTCCCAAGACGATGCCAAAAATTGGTTTTATCTAAGTTGGGTTGAGAAGTAAACTCTAGATTTTGGACTAATCTAGAAAAAGGCTTGTAAATGGGTTTGATCCCTTGGTCATTGGTTTCAAAAGTTAAGCCCAAGGTTGGAGGTGAGGGGATGGCTTCTTCACCTTTGTTATTGATGGAGGGTGTCAAGGTTTGGGAGGATGTCTCCTCCATGGAAGGTATAGATAAGATGATCTCTTCTTTTGGGATGGATTCTAAAGAGAGAGTGGGTAGATCTAGGATAGAGGATGAAAGTTTGATGCCCTTGAATAAAAGGATAGATATGGTTATTTCCTTTGTTTGGATATCAAAAAGAATGTTAGGTAATTTAACCACTTCAATAAGATATAGAGTTTTTTGAAACAATGATTGCCTCTTATAGTATTTCTATCATAGGAGATGCAGATAGGTCCATGGTCTTAAAAAGTAAAGAAATGGTGGTGGTTTATTCCTTTATTTGAATGTCCAATGGAATAGAAGGTTAATCCATCACTTCAATGAGTGGAATGGAGGAATGGGTAAATGAGGTGATGGTCTCCTCAATGATAGGTTCACTAATAATGAAATTAACCATATATACCTCATGAGTATGAGATTATTCTAGTTTATTATCATCATAGTTGGTGGGAGGGGCATGGTTGGGAAAAGGTTTACATAAAATGTCAAGGGACTAACTTAGAGGTGCATTGGTATTATCAAATATGAGATCCCCATTATCGATCATGTTTTGAACAATGGTCTTAAAGGTGTTGTAACTACTAACATCATGTCCAATAATGCAGTAGAAAGCATAAATATCATTCTCATTGTACCAACCAGGTGTAGGACACATAGGATAATAAGCATCAAATTATTGGGGATGTTTTATTAGAAGAAGTTCTATAATTTTTTCTTTGATTAATTTATCCAAAATTGAAGTGTAAGACTAACCTATTAGAGTATACTATTTTGGGACAACTCCATTTTGATTTCCATTTGGTGGGTTTGAAGAGTTAGAGGAATTGGTGGGGTTATGTTGGTTGATAGTTGGTGATGGAGCAGTTTTAAGTACAACCAAGTTGGAAGAAGCCTTTAATTTGGTATTGGCATGGTTAGGTTGATTTTTAGAGGAAGGGTCATTATATTTAAAGCTATAATTTCTATTCCTCAATTTAAATTTCCCCTCATCAATGGCTCAAATTTCTAATTTTCATGCCATGATGAAAGATTCATCAAGATTCTTAAAAGTTTTAACTTGAAGAGTAGGAAAAATATGTTTAGCACAACCTTGAAAGAAGAGATCAATCAATTTGGGTTGGGGTAAGGAGAAATAAAGTTGATTGATGAGACCTCTCCATCTAGCTACAAAATTGGTATCATCATACACAATTAAATAACAAAAATGGCAAATATTCTTAGATGTTTTTTGGGGTCCTCCTTGATTTGAAACCTGGAAAACATGGGTAGTTCCCATTGAGAAGGATAGGAGTAGATAGGGATAGATGGATGGATAGGTTCATTATAGATTTGATAATAATATAAAATGCTATGAACCCCAAAAATAGATGATTCAAGATTAGACATTTTATCTATCAACATCTTAACCAAATTTGTTTGAGGTTGAGGGTGTCCATAATTCGATGGTAAGATTGGTTGACGTTGGGTGGCTGCAATGTATGGATAAGAGGTGTAAGGTTGATAAGATTGTACATATTGGTATTTGGTCATTGTAGGATGGGATGGTGCCACATAAGCGTATGTGGACATAAAAATTTGGGTAAAAGGTGTTATGTACCCTTGTGGATTAGGAACATATTGATAAGATGTCATGGCTATTTATTGAGGGATAGATATGGGTTGATTTGGAGGTATGGATGGGTTGGTAGATCATTGCAATTGAGAAGTAACTCTTATGATAATAGGTGGAAGGGTAGGAGGTATAGAAAGTACCAAATTTTGAAGAGGGGTAGAGATTGGTTGGTTGGTGGTGATAAGAGGAATGGTGAAAATAAGGGTATAAGATACCCCCATGGTGTAAGGGGTATAGTATGGGGTATAGGTAACAAGAGGTAAGGTTTCCCCTATACTGGAGGTGTTGGTTGGTGTAGAAGGTGTTTGGTTATTGGTTAGAATGTTGGATTGGGTTTCAGTATGGGTAGTGGATGGGATATTTATAGAAGATGATTGGGTGATCAAAGGTCAGGTAGAGGTAACACCAACCATAAGAGGGGGAGGCACACCATAAGGTGGATTCGTAGGAGGAACCGAAGCAACAATGGTGTGGTGAGATAAGGTGTTGAGATAATGTTAGAGGGCCAGGGGGTTGTTATCAAGGAAGGTATAGAAATTTGCATCACCTCCAACAATTATCTAAGGCATGGTAGGAGAGGGATAAAGATGAGGAGAACTCTCAACATCTAAAGTATACTCCATGGAAGAAGAGGAGGTGGTTCTTGGTTGGTTTGATTCCTAAATTGTTGTCTAGTAAAGACCATGAGAGGAATAACAAATATATGAGAAAAACTTACACCTCAAGCAAAAAGCAAGCAAAAGGAATAGAATCTCAAGATAATCCAAACATACACTAGATGTGCACTTAAATCTTAGGATTATTTTTAGATCGATTTTGGTTTATACATTGGAAAGTGTGAAGATGAAATTTGGCTTGTAGATTATGTAATAAAGAGGAAATATAAGTTTGGTTTCAATTTATGTTTAGGATCTCAAAATCAAGAAACTATATTGAATATCAGTATGTGGCTTGATATTGGAGTCTAACCACTCACTTCACACACCACAGTGATAAGGGTATTGGGTGTTTAACAAAAATATATTAAATTTTAGAGTTTATACTCAATCAAAGTATTAAGTTGGTTCTCCCCTTAGTAATGACCTCCAAGTAGGATTTCCAAGAAAGGGTAAGGTTTACTTCTAGGTGATGATATCCTAGTCAGGAATTTTCTCAAGTTTGTTTTGATGTGTTGATTGATTATGTGGTTTGGTAAAGTGTGTGATAACAAGAGTGAAAACTATTATTTATTACTTTTACCTTTAATTTAACTATATGAACTAAAAACAAGAAAGCAAACCATGTATGCAAGGTATTTATTTTAAGACCAAAATAAATTTTTGATTTTATTTTATGAGAAAAGAATAAAGGAAGAAAAGGGGCACCTAGATGATGTTAGGGTCCCACCGGGCATGAAAAAATGGTTCACTTAATTTATGCCCATTTTTTATTTTTGAAAGAAGATAATAAATGTGTAATAAGGGTGTGATAGAAATACCTAGTTGGTGATGCACACATAATCTAGATGAATATGGAGAACTCCTCTTTGGAGTGAAAGGAATAAACCATAGAAAATAAAGCACTAACAAGGTGGTTGTGAGCAAGATAGCTGTGTGGACTACCTAGCGTGAGCTAGATCCAAGAAGCATAAGCTTTCTAGGAGGTTGTTAATCCAATTTTCATAAGAATTAAGTTGAAAATGATAAAAGTATGGTACTTGAATAAAGAAAATGAAATGTAATACAAGAAGAAAGTAGAATGCTTGCTAAATAAAATGACTAAAGATTAAAAAAAATCGGTCAATACTCATGCTAAAGTGGGTGAACTCTAGTTCAAAAAATCAAAAAAGGGTTTGTGAATTCGAAAGAACATAAAAGGTTAGGATTAGTTGGGGTTAAGGCACTAAAAATAAGATCTTGTTATTTTCTACAACATTGACCATTGACGGTTTGGTTAACGATCATTAGTTAAGCAAACCATCCATTATTGGGTAACCATTAGTATTTGGGTAACCATTGATGGTTGGGGGTGACTGGCAATGGTTGTGCTTACTGTCAATGGTTGCCTTTGGATTATTAATGTTGCTAAAGAAAAGTTGAAGAATAGGTGAATGGTCTAATAATAGTTAGGTTAAGGATCTGAAAGTTGGGAAACAAGGTACAAATATGTATGGTTAGGTGAGGGGGGTTATAAATCCATTGAAAAAAAATGAGTAAAATATACCTATAGCTTGCTAGATTGGTAATGGTTAAAGGCTAGGGCAATTTTGCTAGAGTAACAATACATTGGATTCAAAACCAAATTTGGTATATGTTTGGGTCTCTTTTTCTCCTATTGAGTTGCTAAAGAAAGATTGGATGTTAGAAAGATTGAATACCTATATGTAAGAATGCTTGTGATAATGGATCCATTTCACCTCGTACTCCCCTCCTTTTATAGGGAATGAGAGATGGAGGATAAAATGTTCTATAGAGGGTGAGGCTATTGATTTTGATTCTTGGGAGTTCATTAGCACTGTATAAGGTGAACATATTTAACTATGCCTTTTTATCTTGCACATAGCTAGTGATGGGTTAGAGGGGTGAGTACCTAATCGTTGATGCTTAGGATAGCCATCAACCGTTAAGCTAACCATTAGTGATCAAGTGTTTGAAGGAAAAGGGGTCAAGGTGGGTTGAAATAGGTGGGTTAAGGATCAAGTTAGTCAGTTAGTGAGTGTAGGTAGCTAAGTAGATAACTAGAATTAGGGTCCAAAGGGTTGGTAAGTGGGTTGATAGGGGTTAGGTGGTCTCTAAAGAGTCCCAAGGCATTTTGACACCTAGTATAGTTTTCTAGTATCTACACAAAGAATGCACATAACAATGTATCATCAACAATAATATCCTTCTTGAATAAGGTGATGAGTGGTCTAATTGGAGTATTAGTATGGAACATACCAATGATATTGTGCAATGGGTTAGCCTCCTCTATAATAGTATGATATTAATCTGGGGGTGGTTGTGTTTGATATGTGTAGTGAACACTTGAAGTGTTCCTTTCCTCTTTCATTGTGTGTTTTGGAAATATACCAAAGAATATATTTAGTGCCTTAGATTCTATTTGTTGTACTTTTGGTGTCTCTATGGGTGTGCCCACATTAATAATATTATCCTCAATCAGATATTGTATCTTAGGATTCAGGATAATATATATGTTTATTGTATGGCCTGGTGCCTTGTGATATTTGAAGAATTCATTAGAGTCATAGTTGTTTGGAAGAGGTTATGTCATATCAACCTATATATGACATTGTTTTCCAAAACATATAGTAAAATGCATGCTAGTGGTTCTTGAAGGTTGGTGATGACTCTAAAAGAGGAGCTGGTAAAACTAATCAAGGAAACAACACTAAAGATGCATTAACTATGGCATTTTGATCAAAATTGTTTATTAAGACCCTTAAATTTTATGTGGAATAATTGAACTCTTAGTGGTTGATTCTAATCCAATTGCATATTTTAGTTTGCCCATTGATACAAGCTTGACTTCTCTTTATTTTACTATGTGGCACAAATTTGTGAATGTTGAAAAATTCTTAGATAAGATAGCTTCATGTAATGATAGTAAATGACTCTATTTTAAGATGTCTTGAATCTCTTTATTTGTTATTGGGTTAGTCAAATTAGCTAATATAGTCTTATATTTTAAGATGTATTCTACAATGGGCTCATTTAGAATTTTTTTCAATTATGAAAGTTGAGCATATGAGATATTATCACTAATATTTATGTAGAAGTGTGATAAAAAATATTATACTAAAGGATTGAATGATATCATAGATTGATTGGGTATGTCATAAAACCACTATAAGGCATAATCCTTTAAATTGTGTGGAAATAACTTTACAATAATATAATCATTGGACACATTATTTAAACATGCTGCATTAAAAGCTCAGAGATCATGCTCTGGGTCACCCTTACCATCATATAATGTAGTCTTAGGTACCATGAATCAAAATTCCAAGTGAGTTTCTACTATGTGATGTGTTAAAGGTATATGTAAGAGAACATTAAAATCCAAGGCATCTGATGGCCTAATGGCTCCTTGCTCAATATGTAATGCCTTATCTTGTAGAGTGTGAATCTCATCCATAAGGGATTGTATATATGGAGTCAAGATCTATACACAAGTGGTGTATTTGTCATTAAAGGTTATTTAATTATAATTTTTGGTGGTGCTCACTAAGTTGGCCCCATTATAAGTGTAAGAATGTTATTAGCTAGGGGATTTGAATATTGACAAATTTTTTACTTTTGAAGCTCTTCTTAAATAATAGTGATGATGTCATCTTGCATATCTGAATGTTTGGACACAAAATCCTATGATTATTTCTTAGTGATATTATCAAATTAATTATTGAATTTTGCCATTGAAGTTTGGGAAGTAGGAAAACAATTTATTGTATATTTTGAATCTTTACAAAAATTTAATCTAAAAAAGATTGCAAAAAATAAATATTGAAACAAATCTTAACTTTTGGATCCAAAATTTGAGCATAGACACAAAAAGGATATAAACCCTAAGAGAGTCTAGGGTTATGGTTTGAGTAATGTTTGAAGTAAGTTATGGTTTGAGTAATGTTTGAAGTAAGTTAGGTTCCCTAAATGTTTTAACCTTTAAAAAATTTGTATAAATAAATACTATGCCTATTAAAGAGTTGAGTTGACTAAATTAGTGAGATAATTTGAAATAAATACAACTACTAATTTGTTAGAGAATTGACTAGTTTGGATTTTTCTAAAAATAGTAATACTTAGTGCAATGAAAGACATAGCTAGAAAACTCTTGATACTGATGATCTGCATGTTAGAAACTAAGATAGAGGCTATTCTAAGTTTCATAAATTAGATATCAATGTCACAACTCCTCCTAGACATTAACTCAAAATTTAGATAGTAGTGTCATTATTAGAAATGTGGTGGAAGTGTCCTGATATTGGCGGTAGTGTTCTCTATGTAGGACATTCTTAAGCTTCTGGGTACACCTATGTCTAGATATCTAAGGTTTATTTCTACATGGATAGGTTATGAAAACCCTTATTTAACAAATTGTTGAAATATTTCCAAGCTGGGACAAGGTTAACAATTTAGAGTGTTGATAGTCCACAACTACATGCACATTGTTGAAACATTTACATGATGGGAAAGAGTTTTAGGGAGTTACACCTTAGACCAATTAATATTGGTTATGTTTTTATTTATTATTAGTGGCACTTTTTATTAATCCCAAAGGGTATACTTATGTGATCAATTTGCTCTAATAGATGATTAAAATTATACCTCGTAACTAATCAAATATCATCATTTTGCATGATTTGAATATGTAATTTGTTTAATAGGTAAGTTGTAAGTTTTTTATTGATAATATATACAATTTTAAATTTTTACGTTGATTGTTTGAAAAATTTGTATGTTATTATTGCCTTAACATTGTTTGAGGAAATCAAAATAAATTTAAAATTAAAAAATTTGACATATGCATATAGAGATCCATACAAATCATTCCCATATTGATTTCATGTGACTATATATTGCAACCAAGATTTTTCCATTTTAATGCTATCACTTGCATCTAGGTTGCAATCAATTATGAGTTTTAAATCCAACAACTATTTTATGAACTATTTTTTTTATTTTTACATTTGGATGACTTTTCATATTTAGATGAGAGAGGTAAAGAAACTATGAGGGATGTTTATAACTCAACAAATCCCTTCACTATGATATATCTTCTACCTAAATAATGTTTTATTTTATTTTGTATTCTTTGCATGCCCTTGCTCTAGTATTCTAAAACCAAAATCATTTTTTTGTTGGATCAAGATGTTGGAATGAACAAACACTCTATAACTAAGATCATATAGGCATGATATTATCATCAATACATTGCATAACTATTTATTACTAAAAAATATATTACACGTGAATAAAATCTTCACTATCTCATCACCTTCATGCCATACAAATACACTCCAAGAGTGTCAATAAATAGGATAATTAAGAGTGGAGTGGAGTACAAGATGGTGTCCCTCATACTAGGTCAGTGGTGAGTTCATTGTCTTCCACTAAGGATTGAGTGGTGAGGCCACTATCACCTAATAAGGATCTAGTATCGCCCACTAAGCACTTAGGTATGTGCACACCCTAAGTAATCTTAAGTAATTAAACTTTATTAATTACTCTAACACCCTTCCTTAAACAAAGATTAATGAGTGAATAGAAAACACAAATGGGTCTCAACTACTTGGCCTCATAAGGTACCCATATACAAAATAGGATGTAGTATGAATTCTAATGTCCCTATGGATGTCAAACCATCATACCAAAGAAAATGGATTGAGTCACTATAACTAGCAATTCAAAGTAAGAATGTTGATGAATATGAAGATACTGAAAATAAACACTACACTCCAAAATACTAGGTAGAATAATGAACATAAAGAAGAATTACCTAGAATGTTGATGAATATGAAGATACTGAAAATAAACACTACACTCCAAAATACTAGGTAGAATAATGAACATAAAGAAGAATTACCTTAAACATTCTCTCTCAATGTTGAATTGGTAGAATATGGCAATGAATGTCTCAAAATAAGTGGATAGAAAGTGGTGTAAAGTGAGCACAAATACTAGTGGGGATACCACACTAGCATTACTACATAAAAATCACCAAGAATGACACTAAGACAAATAAAATTCCTTAATGGGTTCCTACAAACAAAGTACCTAAAATATATCCATGTAGAATGGCAATAAAAAAAGGAAAAATGAGATATGTTGTAAGGGTATCTCAAAAAATAATAAAAACAAAAAAAGTTAAGAGAACAAAAACATATGCGACAAGGCATCCTAAGAAAGGAAATGACTACATAATTGAACATAATGTTAAAGAAGGTATACTAGATGGATCAAAGGCCATCAAACAAAAATGCACTCAATGGACTTGAGAGTCACAATGTAACTCAAATATGCATGAGTGGTCTATATCCACTACTTAAATAAAAAGAACCAACTGACATTATATTCATCATAATAACTCTTACAAAAGGAGACTGTCAAAGGTTTATAAAGTGCAAAAGGTTCACCAAATTGAATACAATCTAATGTTAGAATATGTGATGCGCCAAGGGTTATCAAAGAGTACGACAACTAAAGTAGGGTCTACATGATACACAACCCCACCTCCAACCCCCCAACCCCCCCCCCCCCCCCCCCCCCCCCCCCCAAAAAAAAATAAAAAAAATACCCTTGATAGGTGGAGTGATGGAAAAATTATATATGAGTAGGATGTATCCACTACATGAACACTAAAAAGGCTGCCAATAGATGCACTAGAATAGCTCTACATCAAGTTGAAGGAGACTATCAAACTATGAAAGAAAGAGTATGAAAGATATAGATAAAATATCTGAAGAAGAGGGCCTTGATGGTGATTATAAAGTTAATCAATTGAAAGAGTGAAAATGTTCTTAGAATAGAGCACACATAGACATGAATGTAGACATAGCTAAATTAGCAAACCCCCCATGGCACTTTATAACTCAATGCGACGAAAAGTATTTCCTATATACAAAAAATAATATATGACGCAAGCAACCCCATAATGCTATCACTTTGTAGAAGATGCTATAAAGAGTTATGAGAGTTGAAAAAAAATAAGGGAGTTGTGTGCAGACAAAGAAGCAATATAGTGGAGGAACCACACTAGTAAAATCTTCCCAAAGAATGCTAACACTACCACCACAAAAAAATCCATCCTAGATCGAGTGTAGGTGGAATAAAACTTTGTGTTGCTCAACATCCTCATGAAGAGTGGCGAAAATAAAAAATATGAGTCATGTTATCAAAATGTCCTAGTCCAAATGAAATAATTGTTGAATATCTAATGCCATGATGAGCAATCCATGTAATAGGCTGAACATGGGTAACTAGTCCTTGTAAATGCATATCAAGGCCCATAAGTTAAGGTATGCTAGAGTGAAAAAGTAGTGGTATGCATATCAAAATAAGCAAGCATAGATGCAAATGGAATTAGAGTGCGATATGCAAAGTGTGGAATGACAATAGGCATATAACACTCAACTGCAACAACAAAAGAAACATGAACAACATGTTGCTCAAGATCTGACATGGCATAATCTCCAATAGTTCCAAAAACAAGTGTGGAGATCATAATAGACATGTTGTTGGCTAACTGAAGAGTGTGTCAAATGGTGACAAAATACATGTAAAGCAAACCCAAATAATCAACTAAAAAAAAATGGCGAGCTATAGGACGTTGGACTCTAACAAAAAGGCATCCACAAAATGCAATGTGGTCCCATCCAACTAGATAGAAATGTTGACATTGAGCTACACCAAACTAGCTTTTCTTTAGAAGGAGAACAAACTCCACCAAATTTTGAAGGACACTATCAACAAATAGATATAAAATCTATCAAGTGGTCGTGCATGCTTAAAAAAACTACCAAACAAGGAACTCAAACAATAAGGAACATCAAAAGGTAGGAGGAGAAATATGCAGCCAAAAACCCAAGTGGAAAAATAAACATACATGGGATATCAGGTTCGACTAAAAATCCATCCATGAGTGTATAAGTGATCAAGGGATGGGGTGGGAGGGTCTATTATGTCAAAAAACACTGAGTGTGGAACTAAAAATGACTTCTAGAATGGACATAGGTTAACAATTAAAATACGTCTGTGAGCAAAATATGTGGGCCGAGAGAATACAATGACCAACAACATCCATAATGAAGGTGAGAGCAAAAAAATTATTTGGTTTGCTTATGAAAGAGTCTAACCTCCTGTCAGACTAAACCTTACCCTTCATCTTTGACAATCAAATTAAATGCAAAAAAACAATACTTTTACCCTTTACAATAATACTCATCCTTTTTAGAATTATAATTCAATTTAGAATTTATCTCACTCAAATAAGTACCCTAAATTAAAAAAAAAATCCCCGTTTAAATAAAAATAAAAAACAAAACCCTCACTAAAGCGATGTCCACTACTTTGTTATAAAATCCCCCACTTTACAATTTCCTTCACTTTCATAAAATTGTCCACTTAAGAATTCTCAAAAGGCCCCACTTTTGATGTCCGTCAATAATTTTGTTTGCCTTCCCCACCACTCATAAAGCAACTTCTTGCTCAATAAACTCCACTAATTTAAATCACGTCGCTAAAGTGTTTGACCCTACCACTCATAAAGCAATTCAACCCCACCTTTAATAAAAAAAATGTCCCCCACTTTTGAAAGAACACCACCATGTAAACTGGAAAAATCCACCAATCCACTTGCTACTTTCAAAAACCACGAATTAGTACCAAAAAAAATGGTTGGCATGGACAGCAACATAGTGGATTGACCACGATGTGTGGGAGGATGGAAAACCAACATGCAAACTTTGGCTACGTTAAGCAAGAGTGACTAATTTTTCTGATCTGCCTTGAGGGAGACTGCCATCAGAATTAAACCATGCCGTTAGCCATTGATGTCAGCTGTGCTGAGAGAGTCTGCTACAAGCCTTTAATGGAAAGGAGGATTTCATGGAGATGCCGTCGATGATGGCTAGGCGGTGCTGGGTGAATGAGCTTACTCTACCTTGCAAAATCAATGTTGGCAAATCCGACCAAGGAACCTATGTAGAGCTGCACAAATAGAATGGGCCGCAGTTTTATAAGTGGTTTTAGAGCCAAAAACCACACCAAATGGCAAGTGGAGTCAACTGATATGTGGAAACCCACATGGAGGTCATAGTCGAAGCTGTCATTGAGCAGGCCTTTGAGGGCTTTTGAATTCTCAAAATGTGGCCGTATGGGTGCAAAAGTGGGAGTCTGGCTGACCTCACACTACTAGACGGGGGTGTTTTGAGACATGTTAGAGAGGAAAATACATTTTTGTCTCTAATATCTCTTTTTAAAATATATTAATAGTTTATGACTTTTAAAATAATCAGGGGAGTTTGAAACTTTCATGCGCTGAAGACAAACAGACACAGTTAATTAAAATACATGGAATTCCTTTGCACTTCTTGGATATAGGAACGACATAAGGCAGGCAGAAATTTATCTTTCGCTTATAGTTAAGGTATTGTATTTCATTTTGATGATACGACATTTAGGTTTTCGTATTTTACGATTTATGGCTTGGAGTTTTATATTTCAAGACCTGATTGTGAGATCTCGTGTTATGGGTTTGTGTTTGCAGTTTTTTGGCTAGGATTTGATTTTCTTTCCGACCCAAATTGAATATTTTTGCAGGTTTTCTACATCTTATAGTTTTGGATTCACACAGTTCGCTGGAGACTGTTTGAAAGTGGTTGCGGGATTTATTAACATTTGGTTTTTATGATTGCAGGTTTGATTCTTCATTGGGTTCGAAATTAGGCTGTAGAAATCATGTAATCTGAATCAGATCGATAAGGCAAATAGAAAATTATCTAGAAGATCAGGAATAGATAACACAAGGATCAAGAAAGACCCGAGGTAGGGGATCGATTCGATTATTTGTTTTACAGCATCCAAGTAGATATTTTCAGATACCCATCTGCGAATAAATTGGCAAGCGTTGAAGATTCGAGCAAGAAATTATAAACAATTTGATGTATTCACCATCGTAGGTATTGGGGATACGGCAGGATACATATTACCTTCTCAATGCTACAAATTAATTGAAGTCTTCAAAATCAATACTCAGGCATTGATAAGCCTTTTATTTCAATAGAATGCCACAGCGACCTTCATCTTGTAAGTGCAAACGCCTTAGGTGTAACATTACTATCCTATTCTTCTCATTGCTTTCATATTTTTAATATATGTGCTATTGGGTCTTTAATTTATGATTTCATATTATTTGAAATGTAGGCTTCACATGCAGGGGCAACTTAGGTATAAATGACTGTTAATAGCATTGGGGAAAGAGTAGGGAATGCTTCACTAGAAGAGGTAGTTTTAATTATGATGGGCCGGTTTATATTTTGCAATTCACAGATAGGTAATCATTACATATATACATTAAGATTTGTTCTTTAATTTAAACTTTTTTCATCTTCTTTTTCTTTCATTCTAGATAAATATTCGATATTGTCAAGATGGATTCTAACCCATTGACATAAAGACCACATAAAAAAAGTCCATAATTTTAATATTTAATCTCGAGTTCCACTCAGAGTTAATCCTAAGTTCCACTTAGAGGTATCCATGTTCATTACCTAACCACATAATAGAAGTCCACATTTTTAATATTCAATCATGTGTTCCACTTAGAGGTATCCATTTTCATTACATAAACACATAATACAAGTCCACATTTTTAATATTTAATCTTGAGTTCCACTCAGAGGTACCCATATCCATACATAGTCACATAATACAAACCCACATTTTTAATATTTAATTTTGAGTTCCACTAAGGGGTATCCATGTTCATTACATCACAACCTTGTTGATGTTTGTGGTGTTATGAGCTACATTATGATAATGAGTACACTAATATGTTACCCTTACACAACAAACCAAAAAAGCCCTTATTATCATGTCTATCGATTTGAATCAAGTTTGCCAATGTAAGAGAAGTCCACTTAATCTATTGCACCAATCTCTTAGATCATTATTTTAATTTTTTAATTAAAAAATATCTTTTTCGTATGTCTAAGAAATTTTATTATGAAACATCAAGTTATGTCCAAATCTAAGGAACACGATTGACACTGAAAAGGGGGAAAAATCCATGATGAAGTATATATATATATATATCTTGAAGGCACAAATAGCTATAATATAATACTATTTTTGAACTCACACCCTTTTAGGCTAGTTACCTTCAAATTACCAGTTACAAAGAAATAAATTAAAACATATGCACCTAGTTGTAGATCCAAATGAAAATATACTTTTTAGGATAGAACATATCCACAAGTGGATAGAATAATTGAAGCTTGAGAAAATTTAGAATAGATCATATTAAACTGGTCAAGTTCTGTTAAACCAAATCCATACATAGGCCCAAGTGTAGCCAACTACTATCTATGGAAATTCTTAGGTAAACCCTGCCAAAAAATGATTTTTCTAAAACTCAATATTTTACACGCCTACAATATACAACAAAGTTCCCCTTCTAGTTCATATCATAAAAATATCCCCTTTATCAGCTAAAATAGGATCCAAAGCCTATGATTCCAAATCCCTTGTGGAACATTCAATAATTTGAGTAAAAGTAGTGTCCAAAACTCCCATTTGAATTTATTTGTATTAAGACATAAAATATTTAGAATGCACTTCATAGGTGGGTGACACTCTCATAAAATCACGCGAAATCTTAATATTCAAATTAGGTATTTAATATCAAAATGTTGGATACAAACATGTTTAATATTTCTTATGTTAGTTGAGTAGTTTTCATTCTATCATGATTTAAAACTTCAATTTAAGGATCATGAATAACTTAATGCAAAATATACCATAAAATTAAAACACATTGATTAAATATTCATCTTGCTAGATGTTGGGGATCAACCAACAATGTTGATTACTATATGAAAGCAACTAAATGCGGAATTAAACCAGAATGATAAGTAACTAGAATCAGAAATAGCAAAGAACAAGAGATACAAGAAACCACCCTGAAAACTTGTATTAAACTCTTTATCGAAGGAATACAATTGAAGAAACTTCTTTTCTTCCACACCTCTCTCAGATGTACAGATCTCTTTCCAGATCTCTTTCCCTCAAGAGCTCTCTCTCTCAATTACAATCAACTCCAACAACCTGGATTGATACACATATACAATCTTGTACTGTTCCACACTACCATAAGCTATGAAGATCTAATCCTATATATAATATTAGGAAACATGAGCATACAATTATAGCCATTAGATGCACCTCCTAATAAAGGGCTCTAAACAGTCTTACTAAAGATAGAGATGCGGACTTAAGACTAACACTTAATCCTATCATGCAAACATTTTTTTTCTGTCTATGGAAATAGCATTCTGGATGCACAGGTGACCGACATCAGTCCCTACCTGTTTGCCTGTGACCAATGTTGGTCGATCCATGACCGACACTGGCATCTCCTAGTTGACTCCTGACTGACGTCGGTCGCTCCTGACTGACGCCGATGACTGTGTAATTCCTACAACTTCTGCAACTTGCTCATTTGGTGAAACTTTTAGCTCCACACCTCAACAATCTCCCACTTGGAGATAAACAGCTACACCAGTACCTTTACAGCAACATCTTCTAGCTCCTCCATCTTCAAACTCAATCATGAAGACCTACAAAAGTTGAATGAAGATTCAACTTCTCTTTTGTTACTGGCTTGGTTAACATATTAGCAGGGTTCTTATCTGTATGGATCTATTCCAGCTTCAACTCACCATCCTCCAATACATGTCTAATGAAGTGGTACCTAAGCTGTATATGCTTTGTTCTTGAATGAAAGGCTGAATTCTTAGCTAAACGAATTGCACTCTGACTATCACTGTCTAATTTACAACTCTCTTGCTCCTTTCCTATCTCTTCCATGAATCGTGTCATCCATTTAATCTCTTTGCTAGCCTCTGTGACTGCAAAATATTCTACTTTTTTAGTTGACAAGGCAACAACCTTCTTCAACTTTGATATCTAGCTAACCGCCGTTCCACCAATAGTGAAAACATATCTTGTGGTGCTCCTTCTGCCATCCAAATCACCTGCCATATCTGAATCTACATAACCATGTAGAGAGATATTTGAACCTCCATAGCTCAAATGCCTACTGCTGGTCCCTCTCAGATATCTAAGGATCCACTGAACTGCTTTCCAGTGCTCCTTCCCTAGATTGGCCATATACTTACTTACAACTCCCACTGCTCGGGCAATATAAGGCCTAGTACAAACCATTGCATACATTAAGCTTCCTACTACGGAAGCATATGGAACTCTACTCATGTACTCTACCTCATCATGTGAATTAGGACACTGTTATTTACTCAACTTGAAGTGTCTAGGCATAGGTGTGCTTACCGATTTTGCATCTTGCATATTGAACCGTTTCAACACCTTGTTCACATAATCCTCTTGAGACAAAATCAACCTGTGGTTTTTCCTGTCTCTCTTAATACTCATGCCAAGGATTTTCTTTACTGCTCCTAAATCCTTCATGGCAAATGTGTGAGCTAATTTCACCTTAAGCTCAGAGATATCCTACATGTGTGATCTTGCAACCAGCATATCATCTACATACAACAACAGAATAATATAACTACCATTATCCAATCTCTTAAAATACACACAATGGTCAGATTGACACCTATTGTAGTCATGCTCAGTCATAAACCTGTCAAATCTCAAATACCATTGTCTAGGAGCTTGCTTGAGGCCATACAAGCTTTTCTTCAATTTGCACACTAACTTCTCCTTACCTTTGACCTCAAATCCTTCCGGCTGATCCATGTATATTTTTTCATCCAAATCTCAATGAAGAAATGCTGTCTTAACATCAAGCTACTCAAGATGCAAATCCTCAATAGCAACTAAAGATAATACAGTCCGTATAGAAGTCATTTTAACTATAGGAGAAAAAATATCACAAAAATCAATACCTGGTTTTTGTGCAAATCCTTTCACTACCAACCTGGCCTTATATCTCATCTGTCCATTCTCACCTTCCTTCAATCTATAGATCCATCTGTTCTTCAGTGTCTTCTTTCCTGCTGGCAACTCAACCAAATCCCATGTTTGGTTCTCCTTCAAGAAATCAATCTCCTCATTCATTCCTAGCTCCCACTGATTCTTGGATTCCACCTGTATTACTTCATCAAAACACTCTAGTTCTCCACCATCAGTAAGCAATAAATAGAATAATGAAGGGGAATATCGAATTGGAGGTTTACTTACCCTTTCTGACCTCCTGATGGGCATTTGAGACTCATTCACAACACACTGTCTGCCTAAATTCTCTGACAGTGACCGACCTCGATCACTTCCAGGCCTGTTACTGGCTGACGTCGATTCCACTTGAACAACGTCAGTTCTTGCCTGACCGACATCAGTTCCTGTATTGCCGACGTCAATTCTTGCCTAACTGACGTTGGTCTCTATGTTTTCCTATCTGTGATAATTCTTTGCTGCGAGCTCATATTGGACCGTCACCTCGTCCAATTCTCACTTGCTCTACCCAAATTTATTCGGCTTCTTGAGCTGATCACTATACATCACTTTTTTATTGAAAACAACATCACAACTCCTAATTATTTTCTTAATTCTTAGAATCCAAAACTTGAATCTGAAATCATCAGAGCCATAGCCAATAAATGTGCACCTCATAGACTTAGCATCTAGCTTCTTTCTATTTTCCTCATCAACGTGCACAAAGGCTTCACAACCAAAAACTTTGAGAAATGAGAGATCTACCTTTTTACCTGTCCATGCCTCTTCTGGAATTCCACCATCTAGAGCTGTAGAGGGTCCTCTGTTAATTAGGTACACTACAGTATCCACAGCTTCTGCCCAAAACTCTAAGGGAAAACCAGCATGCAATCTCATACACCTTGCATGCTCCATTACTACTCTATTCATCCTTTCAGCAACTCTATTTTGCTGAGGTGTCCTTGGAACCATCCTTTGCCTGCGTATTCCTTGCATATAATAATGCCAGTTGAACTTATGGCTGCAGAACTCAACACCATCGTCAGATCTCAGGCACTTCAATATCCTGCCTATTTCATTCTCAACCATAGCTTTTCAAATCTTAAAAGTGTCAAAAACATCAGATTTCTTCTATATACAATAGCCCCATACCTTTCTTGTAGCATCATCTATGAAAGAGACATAGTACTGTGATCCTCTAATAGAAGCAACCTGAGCTAGTCCCCATACGTTTGTGTGAACAAGCTCTAATTTGTGCTTCTTCTTTGTTGACCCAGTCTTGAGAAACCTCACCCTCTTCTATTTTTTAAAAATACAGTGCTCACAAAAATCTAGATCTATGCTTTTGAAATTTGAAAGCTTACCTTTTGACTTAAGAATAGACATTCCCTTCTCACTCATGTGGCCGAGCCTAGAGTGCCACAACTTTGCATCCACATCTGAAGTAGATAATACAGAAAAAAAATTATCAGTAATACAATTACATGAATAGAGAGTACCTACTCTCTTACCTCTAGCCAATACAAGTGCACCCTTGGTCACCTTCCAAGATTCAGCTGTGAGAGTTACTGTACAACCCTCATCCCCTAACTTTCTTGCAGAAATCAAATTCCTCTTCAAGCTGGGAACATGCATGACATCTCTCAACACCCTTGTGTTCCCATTCTGCATTTTCAGCTGAACTTTTCTTTTCCAACAATTTTACAAGGCTCATCATCCCTTAAATAAACTATTCCAAAAGCTCCACGGACATAGTCACTAAAATATTTTCTATTTTGGGTAGCATGAAAAGAGGCACCATAATCTAACACCCAATATTCTATATTATTATGCAAAGAGAATATAAGAACATCTTGTGCAATACCTGCAACTTTTGCTTCTTCTTTACCTTCATGCTGATTGTCTTCTTTAGGCTTTGACCAGCGATCTTTGCTTATCTGCCCTATCTTTCCATAATTCCAGTATTGTGGCTTCCTGCCATTTCTAGATTTAGATCTACCTCTAATCTTTGACTTCGACCTTGATGTCCCTTTCTTGATCTTCTCTTTTTGCCTTCCCCTTCTCTCAAAACTTAAAGCATTCCCTGATGTTTCCTCTGTGCTTTTCTTACGAATTTCTTCATTCAAGATTACACTAACAACATCCTCTACTTTTAAAATATTTGAAGCAGATGTAGTATTACTAACTGCCATTACCAAGCTATGCCAGCTTTCAGGCGAAGAACATAATATTAAAAGAGCCTTAATTTCAACATCAAAGAATATTTTGACTCAATTTAATTGATTTAAAATTCCATGAAAATCATTTAGATGATTAGATACAGATCCACCTTCCTGCATGTACAAATTAAATAACTGCTTCATAAGATATACCTTATTTGAAGCTAAGGGTTTTTCATATAAATTTGCTAAAGTAGTCATTAACTCTAACGTTGACTTTGTCTGTGATAAATTAGATATCACAGTAGATGCCAGACTCAATCTTATAGATCCAAGAGCCTTTCTATCAAGAACTTCCCATTCTTCATCTTCCATGTTTGTGGGCTTCCTTGAAACTCCACCTAACGGTAAGTATAGATCTTTCTGATACAGATAATCCTCTATCTGCATTCTCCATAATTGGTAATTCTTGCCATTGAACTTCTCCATTCTGAGTTTAATTTCTTCTACCATTGCTTCTCCCACTCAAATAGAAATCTCTGTGAGTAACCTGTAATCAATACAAACTAACAAGATTTGAAACACCTGTTAGTCAACCTGAGCTCTAATACCACTTGTTGGGGATCAACCAACAATGTTGATTACTATATGAAAGCAACTAAATGCAAAATTAAACCATAATGATAAGTAACTAGAATCAGAAATAACAAAGAACAAGAGATACAAGAAATCACCCTGAAAACTTGTATTAAACTCTTTACAAAAGAAATACAATTGAAGAAACTTCTTTTCTTCCACACCTCTCTCAGATGTACAGATCTCTTTCTAGATCTCTTTCCCTCAAGAGCTCTCTCTCTCAATTACAATCAACTCCAACAACTTGGATTGATACACATATACAATCTTGTACTGTTCCACACTACCATAAGCTATGAAGATCTAATCCTATATATAATATTAGGAAACATGAGCATACAATTATAGCTATTAGATGCACCTCCTAATCAAGGGCTCTAAATAGTCTTACTAAAGATAGAAATGCAAACTTAAGACTAACAATTAATCTTATCATGCAAACATTCTATTTTGTCCACGAAAATAACATTCTGGACGCACAGGTGACCGACATCGATCCCTGCCTATCTGCCTGTGACCGATGTCGATCGATCCATGACAGGTACCGGCATCTCCTAGTCAAATCTTGACAGATGTCGGTCACTCCTGACCAACACCGGTGACTATGTAATTCTTGCAACTTCTGTAACTTGCTCATTTGGTGAAGCTTTTAGCTCCACACCTCAACAATCTCCCACTTGGAGATAAACAGCTGCACCAGTACCTGTACAGCAACATCTTCTAGCTCCTCCATCTTTAAACTCAATCATGAAGACCTATAAAAGTTGAATTTAGATTCAACTTATCTTTTGTTACGGGCTTGGTTAACATATCAGCAAGGTTCTTATCTGTATAGATCTATTCCAGCTTCAACTCACCATCCTCCAATACCTGTCTAATGAAGTGGTACATAAGCTGTATATGCTTTGTTCTTGAATGAAAGACTAAATTTTTAGCCAAACAAATTGCACTCTGACTATCACTGTATAATCTACAACTCTCTTGGTCCTTTCCTAGCTCTTCCATGAATCATGTCATCCATATCATCTCTTTGCTAGCCTCTGTGACTGCAATATATTTTACTTCTGTAGTTGACAATGCAACAGCCTTCTTCAACTTTGATATCTGGCTAACTGCCGTTCCACCAATAGTGAAAACATATCCTGTGGTGCTCCTTCTGCCATCCAAATCACCTGCCATATCTGAATCTACATAACCATGTAGAGAGATATTTGAACCTCCATAGCACAAATGCCTACTGCTGGTCCCTCTCAGATATCTAAAGATCCACTGAATTGCTTTTCAGTGCTCCTTCCCTAGATTGGTGATATACTTACAACTCCCACTGCTCGGGCAATATAAGGCCTAGTACAAACCATTGCATACATTAAGATTCCTACTGCGGAAGCATATGGAACTCTACTCATGTACTCTACCTCATCATGTGAATTAGGACACTGTTCTTTCTTCAACTTGAAGTGTCTAGGCATAGGTGTGCTTACCAATTTTGCATCTTGCATATTGAACCATTTCAACACCTTGTTCACATAATCCTCTTGAGACAAAATCAACCTGTAATTTTTCCTGTCTCTCTTAATACTCATGCCAAGGATTTTCTTTGCTGCTCCTGAATCCTTCATGGAAAATGTGTGAGCTAATTTCACCTTAAGCTCAGAGATATCCTGCATGTGTGATCTTGCAACCAGCATATCATCTACATACAACAATAGAATAATATATATACCATTATCTAATCTCTTAAAATACACACAATGGTCAGATTGACACCCATTGTAGCCATGCTCAGTCATAAACCTGTTAAATCTCAAATACCATTGTCTAGGAGCTTGCTTGAGGCCATACAAGCTTTTTTTCAATCTGCACACTAACTTCTCCTTACCTTTGACCTCAAATCCTTTCGGCTGATCCATGTATATTTTTTCATCCAAATCTCGATGAAGAAATGCTGTCTTAACATCAAGCTACTCAAGATGCAAATCCTCAATAACAACTAAAGATAATACAGTCCGTATAGAAGTCATTTTAACTATAGGAAAAAAAATCTCACCAAAATCAATACCTGGTTTTTGTGCAAATCCTTTCACTACCAACCTCCCCTTATATCTCATATGTCCATTCTCACCTTCCTTCAATCTGTAGATCCATATGTTCTTCAGTGTCTTCTTTCCTGCTGGCAACTCAACCAAATCCCATGTTTGGTTCTCCTTCAAGGAATCAATCTCCTCATTCATGCCTAGCTCCCACTGATTCTTGGATTCCACCTGTATTACTTCATCAAAACTCTCTGGTTATCCACCATCAGTAATCAATAAATAGAATAATGAAGGGGAATATCGAATTGGAGGTTTACTTACCCTTTCTGACCTCCTAATGGGTGTTTGAGACTCATTCACAACACACTGTCTACCTAAATTCTCTGACAGTGATCGACCTCGATCAATTCCAAGCCTGTTACTCGCTGACATTGATTCCACTTGAATGACATCAGTTCCTGCCTAACCGACATCAGTTCCTGTATTGCCGACGTCAATTCCTGCCTAACTGACGTCGGTCTCTATGTTTTCCTATCTGTGATAATTTTTTGCCGCGAACTCATTTTGGACTGTCACCACGTCTAATTCTCCATTGCTGTGTCCAAATTGATTCAGCTTCTTGAGCTGATCACTATACATCACTTTTTCATTGAAAACAACATCACAACTCCTAATTATTTTGTTAATTCCTAGATTCAAAAACTTGAATCCAAAATCATCAGAGCCATAGCCAATAAATGTGCACCTCATAGACTTAGCATCCAGCTTCTTTCTATTTTCCTCATCAACATGCACAAAGGCTTCACAACCAAAAAATTTGAGAAATGAGAGATCTACCTTTTTACCTGTCCATGCCTCTTCTGGAATTCCACCATCCAGAGCTGTAGAGGGTCCTCTGTTAATCAGGTACACTGTAGTATCCACAGCGTCTGCCCAAAACTCTAAGGGCAAACTAGCATGCAATTTCATACACCTTGCATGCTCCATTACTATTCTATTCATCCTTTCAGCAACTCTATTTTGTTGAGTTGTCCTTGGAACCATCTTTTGCCTGCGTATTCCTTACATATAACAATACCAGTCGAACTTATGGCTGCAGAACTCAACACCATCGTCAGATCTTAGGCACTTCAATATCCTGCCTATTTCATTCTCAACCATAGCTTTCCAAATCTTAAAAGTGTCAAAAACATCAGATTTATTTTTTATACAATAGCCCCATACCTTTCTTGTATCATCATCTATGAAAGAGACATAGTACTGTGATCCTCTAATAGAAGCAACCTGAGCTAGTCCCCACACGTTTGTGTGAACAAGCTCCAATTTGTGCTTCTTCTTTGTTGACCCAGTCTTGAGAAAACTCACCCTCTTATATTTTTCAAAAATACAGTGCTCATAAAAATCTAGATCTATGCTTTTGAAATATGAAAGCTTACCTTTTGACTTAAGAATAGACATTCCCTTCTCACTCATGTGGCCGAGCCTAGAGTGCCACAACTTTGCATCCACATCTGAAGTAGATAATACAGAAGGAGAATTATCAGTAATACAATTACATAAATAGAGAGTACCTACTCTCTTACCTCTGGCCAATACAAGTGCACCCTTGGTGACTTTTCAAGAGTCAGTTGTGAGAGTTACTGTACAACCCTCATCCCCTAACTTTCCTGCAGAAATCAAATTCCTCTTCAAGCTGGGAACATGCATGACATCTCTCAACACCCTTGTGTTGCAATTTTGCATTTTCAGCTGAACTTTTCCTTTGCCAACAATTTTACAAGGCTCATCATCCCTTAAATAAACTATTCCAAAATCTCCATGGACATAGTCACTAAAATATTTTCTATTTGGGGTAGCATGAAAAGAGGCACCATAATCTAACACCCAATATTCTATATTATTATGCAAAGAGAATATAAGAGCATCTTGTGCAATACCTGTAACTTTTGCTTCTTCTTTACCTTCATGCTGATTGTCTTCTTTAGGCTTTGACCAGCGATATTTGCTTATGTGCCCTATCTTTCCACAATTCCAGCATTGTGGCTTCCTGCCATTTTTGGATTTAGATCTACCTCTCATCTTTGACTTAGACCTTGATGTCCCTTTCTTGCTCTTCTCTTTTTGCCTTCCCCTGCTCTCAAAACTTAAAGTGTTTCGTAATGTTTCCTCTGTGCTTTTCCTATGAATTTCTTCATTCAAGATTACACTAACAACATCCTCTACTTTTAAAATATTTGAAGGAGATGTAGTATTACTAACTGCCATTACCAAGCTATGCTACCTTTCAGGCGAAGAACATAATATTAAAAAATCCTTAATTTCATTATCAAACACTATTTTGACTCAATTTAATTGATTTACAATTCCATGGAAATCATTTAGATGATTAGATACAGATCCACCTTCCTGCATGTGCAAATTAAATAACTACTTCATAAGATATACCTTATTTGAAGCTAAGGGTTTTTCATATAAATTTTCTAAAGTAGTCATTAACTCTACCATTGACTTTGCCTGTGATGAATTAGATATCATAGTAGATGCCAGACTCAATCTTATAGATCAAAGAGCCTTTCTATCAAGAACTTCCCATTCTTCATCTTCCATGTCTGTGGGCTTCCTTGAAACTCTACCTAACGGTAAGTATAGATCTTTCTGATATAGATAATCCTCTATATGCATTCTCCATAATTGGTAATTCTTACCATTGAACTTCTCCATTCTCAGTTTACTTTCTTCTACCATTGCTTCTCCCACTCAAACAGAAATCTCTGTGAGTAACCTGTAATCAATATAAACTAACAAGATTTGAAACACCTGTTAGTCAACCTGAGCTCTAATACCACTTGTTAGGGATCAACCAACAATGTTGATTACTATATGAAAGCAACTAAATGCAAAATTAAATCAGAATGATAAGTAACTAGAATCAGAAATAACAAAGAACAAGAGATACAAGAAGCCACCCTGAAAACTTGTATTAAACTCTTTACAGAAGGAATACAATTGAAGAAACTTCTTTTCTTCCACACCTCTCTCAAATGTACCGATCTCTTTCTAGATCTCTTTCCCTCAAGAGCTCTCTCTTTCGATTACAATCAACTCCAACAACCTGGATTGATACACATATACAATCTTGTACTGTTCCACACTGCCATAAGCTATGAAGATCTAATACTATATATAATATTAGGAAACATGAGCATATAATTACAACCATTAGATGCACCTCCTAATCAAGGGCTCTAAACAATCTTACTAAAGATAGAGATGCGAACTTAAGACTAACAATTAATCCTATCATGGAAACATTCTGTTTTGTCCACGAAAATAGCATTCTAGACGCACAAGTGACTGACATTGGTCCCTGCCTGTCTGCCTGTGACTGATGTCGGCCGATCCATGACCGGCGTCCGCATCTCCTAGTCAAATCCTAACCGATGTCGATCACTCTTGACAGACGCCGGTGACTATGTAATTCTTGCAACTTCTGTAACTTGCTCATTTGGTAAAGCTTTTAGCTGCACACCTCAACAATCTCCCACTTGGAGATAAACAGCTGCACCAGTACCTATACATTAACATCTTCTAGCTCCTCCATCTTCAAACTCAATCATGAAGACCTACAAAAGTTGAATGAAGATTCAACTTCTCTTTTGTTACTGGCTTGGTTAACATATCAGTAGGGTTCTTATCTTTATGGATCTTTTCCAGCTTTAACTCACCATCCTCCAATACCTGTCTAATGAAGTGGTACCTTTGCTGTATATGCTTTGTTCTTGAATGAAAGGCTGAATTCTTAGCCAAATGAATTGTACTCTGACTATCACTGTATAATCTGTAACTCTCTTGCTCCTTTCTTAGCTCTTCCATGAACCGTGTCATCAATATCATCTCTTTGCTAGCCTCTGTGACTGCAATATATTATGCTTCTATAGTTGTCAAGGCAACAACCTTCTGCAACTTTGATATCCAGCTAACTGTCTTTCCACCAACAGTGAAAACATATCCTGTGGTGCTCCTTCTGCCATCCAAATCACCTGCCATATCTGAATCTACATAACCATGTAGAGAAGTATTTCAACCTCCATAGCACAAATGCCTACTGCTGGTCCCTCTCAGATATCTAAGGATCCACTAAACTGCTTTCCAGTTCTCCTTCCCTGGATTGGCTATATACTTACAACTCCCACTTCTTGGCCAATATCAGGCCTAATTCAAACCATTGCATACATTAAGCTCCCTACTACGAAAGCATATGGAACTCTACTCATGTACTCTACCTCATCATGTGAATTAGGACACTGTTCTTTACTTAACCTAAAGTGTCCAGCTATAGGTGTGCTTATCAGTTTTGCATCCTGCATATTGAACGGTTTCAACACCTTGTTCACATAATCCTCTTGAGACAAAATCAACCTGTGATTTTTCTTGTCTCTTTTAATACTCATGCCAAAGATTTTTTTTTGTTGCTCTTAAATCCTTCATGGCAAATGTGTGAGCTAATTTCACCTTAAGCTCAGAGATATCCTACATGTGTGATCTTGCAACCAACAAATCATCTACATACAATAATAGAATAATATATCTACCATTATTCAATCTCTTAAAATACACACAATGGTCAGATTGAAACCTACTGTAGCCATTCTCAATCATAAACCTGTCAAATCTCAAATACCATTGTCCAGGAGCTTGCTTGAGGCCATACAAGCTTTTCTTCAATCTGCACACTAACTTATCCTTACCTTTGACCTCAAATCCTTCTAGTTGATCCATGCATATTTCTTCATCCAAATCTCCATGAAGAAATGATGTCTTAACATCAAGCTGCTCAAGATGCGAATCCTCAATAGCAACTAGTCCGTATAGAAGTCATTTTAACTATAGGAGAAAAAATCTAACCAAAATCAATTCCTAGTTTTTGTGAAAATCCTTTCACTACCAACATGGCCTTATATCTCATCTGTCCATTCTCACCTTCCTTCAATCTGTAGATTCATCTATTCTTCAGTGTCTTCTTTCCTGCTGGCAACTCAACTGAATCCCATGTTTTGTTCTCCTTCAAGGAATCAATCTCCTCATTCATGCCTAGCTCCCACTGATTCTTAGATTCCACCCATATTGCTTCATCAAAACTCTTTAGTTCTCCACCATCAGTAAGTAATAAATATAATAATGAAGGGGAATATTGAATTGGAGGTTTACTTACCCTTTCTGACCTCCTGATGGGCGTCTGAGACTCATTCACAACATGCTGTCCACCCAAATTCTCTGACAGTGCCTGACCTCGGTCACTTCCAAGCCTATTTCTGGCTGACGTTAGTTCCACCTAACCGATGTCGGTTCTTGCCTGACCGATGTCGGTCACTGTATGACCGACATCAGTTCCTATATTGCCGATGTCGGTTCCTGCCTGACCAACGTCGGTCTCTGTGTTTTCCTATCTGTGACAATTCTTTCTCACGAGCTCATTTTGGATTGTCACCTCGTCTAATTCTCCATTGCTTTGTCCAGATTGATTCAGCTTCTTGAGTTGATCACTATAAATCAATTTTTTATTGAAAACAACATCACAACTCCTAATTATTTTGTTAGTTCCTAGATTCTAAAACCTGAATCTAAAATCATCAGAGCCATAGACAATAAATGTGCACCTCATAGACTTAGCATCCTGCTTCTTTCTATTTTCCTTATCAACATGCACAAAGGCTTCACAACCAAAAACTTTGAGAAATGAGAGATCTACCCTTTTACCTATCCATGCCTCTTCTGGAATTCCACCATCCAGAGCTGTAGAGGGTCCTTTATTAATCAGGTACACTGCAGTATCCACAGCTTCTGCCTAAAACTCTAAGGGCAAACTAGCATGCAATCTGATACACCTTGCACACTCCATTACTATTCTATTCATCCTTTCAGCAACTCCATTTTGCTGATGTGTCCTTGGAACCCTCCTTTGCCTGCGTATTCCATGTATATAGCAATACCAGTTGAACTTGTGGCTATAGAACTCACCACCATGGTCAGATCTCAGGCACTTCAATCTCCTACCTGTTTCATTCTCAACCATAGCTTTCCAAATCTTAAAAGTGTCAAAAACATCAGATTTTTTTTTATACAATAGACCCGTACCTTTCTTGTAGCATCATCTATGAAAGAGACATGGTACTGTGATCCTCCAATACAAGCAACCTGAGCCGGTCCCCACACGTCTGTGTGAACAAGCTTCAATTTGTGCTTTTTCTTTATTGACCTAGTCTTGAGAAAACTCACCCTCTTCTATTTTCCAAAAATACAGTGCTCACAAAAATCTAGATCTATGCTTTTCAAATCTGAAAGCTTACCTTTTGACTTAAGAATAGACATTCCCTTCTCACTCATGTGGCCGAGCCTAGAGTGCCACAACTTTGCATCCACATCTGAAGTAGATAATACAGAAGGAGAATTATCAGTAATACAATTACATAAATAAAGAATACCTACTATCTTACCTCTGGCCAATACAAGTGCACCCTTGGTCACCTTCCAAGATTCAGCTGTGAGAGTTACTATACAACCCTCATCCCCTAACTTTCCTGCAAAAATCAAATTCCTCTTCAAGCTGGGAACATGCATGACATCTCTCAACACCCATGTGTTTCCATTTTGCTTTTTCAGCTGCACTTTTCTTTTGCCAACAATTTTACAAGGCTCATCATCCCCTAAATAAACTATTCCAAAATCTCCATGGACATAGTCACTAAAATATTCTCTATTTGGGGTAGCATGAAAAGAGGCACCAAAATCTAACACCCAAGATTTTATATTATTATGAAAAAAGAATATAAGAGCATCTTGTGCAATACGTACAACTTTTGCTTCTTCTTTACCTTCATGTTGATTGTCTTCTTTAGGCTTTGACCAACAATCTTTGCTTATGTACCCTATCTTTCATCAATTTCAGCATTGTGGCTTCCTGTCATTTCTGGATTTGGATCTACCTCTCATCTTTGACTTAGACCTTGATCTCCCTTTCTTGCTCTTCTCCTTTTGCCTTCCCCTGCTCTCAAAAATTAAAGCGTTCCCTGATGTCTCCTCTGTGCTTTTCCTATGAATTTCTTCATTCAAGATTACACTAACAACATCCTCTACTTTTAAAATATTTGAAGCAGATGCAGTATTACTAACTGCCATTACCAAGCTATGCCATCTTTTAGGAAAAGAACATAATATTAAAAGAGCTTTAATTTTATCATCAAACACTATTTTGACTTAAATTAATTGATTTACAATTCCATGGAAATCATTTAGATGATTAGATACAGATCCACCTTCCTGTATTTGTAAATTAAATAACTACATCATAAGATATACCTTATTTGAAGCTGAGGGTTTTTCATATAAATTTGCTAAAGTAGTCATTAACTCTACTGTTGACTTTGCCTGTGATAAATTAGATATCACAGTAAATGCAAGACTCAATCTTATAGATCCAAGAGCCTTTCTATCAAGAACTTCCCATTCTTCATCTTCCATGTCTGTGGGCTTCCTTGAAACTCCACCTAATGGTAAGTATAGATCTTTCTAATATAGATAATCCTCTATCTACATTCTCCATAATTGATAATTCTTGCCATTAAACTTCTCCATTCTCAGTTTACTTTCTTCTGCCATTGCTTCTCTCACTCAAACAGAAATCCCTGTGAGTAACCTGTAATCAATACACACTAACTAGATCTAAAACACCTGTTAGTCAACCTGAGCTCTGATACCACTTGTTGGGCATCAACCAACAATGTTGATTACTATATGAAAGCAACTAAATGCGAAATTAAACTAGAATGATAAGTAACTAGAATTAGAAATAACAAAGAATAAGAGATACAAGAAATCACCCTCAAAACTTGTATTAAACTTTTTACAGAAGGAATACAATTGAAGAAACTTCTTTTCTTCCACACCTCTCTCAGATGTACAGATCTCTTTCCAGATCTCTTTCCCTCAAGAGCTCTCTCTCTCTCGATTACAATCAACTCCAACAACTTGGATTGATACACATATATAATCGTGTACTATTCCACACTAACATAAGCTATGAAGATCCAATCCTATAAATAATATTATGAAACATGAGCATAAAATTACAGCCATTAGATGCACCTCCTAATCAAGGGTTCTAAATAGTCTTAATTTAGATAGAGATGCAGACTTAAGACTAACACTTAATCCTATCATGGAAACATTTTGTTTTGTCCACAAAAATAGCATTTTGGACGCACAAGTGATCAACATCGGTCCCTGCCTATTTGCTTGTGACCGACGTCAGCCGATCCTTGACCGACGTCGGCATCTCCTAGTCGACTCCTGACTGACGTCAGTCGCTCCTGACCAACGCCGGTGACTGTGTAATTACTACAACTTCTGCAACTTGGTCATTTGGTGAAGCTTTTAGCTCCACACCTCAACACTAGAAATATCACCTCTATCCATGAATTTGATCATGATTGGGTGCAGAAAAAATGAATATCAAAAAGAATAAAAACTAGAAATAAACTAGATTTACATTTGAATCTATAGACTACCAACATGTTACTGCTTTCTCATCTTACCCCCATGAAATTTACCTATTAAACAAGGTTAGGGTCATCCAAATTTCATTTTAATAGGTAATGACCTATCTTGATCTTAGAAATAAACATAACAACTTTTTTCTATTTGTATGGGCTACCATAACATGCCATGAGGGATAGGCTAGTATGCGTACCATTTTTTTGACCTCCCAAATCGAACCCCAAATTAAGCAAGTAGGAATCACACACAAATTTATTGAGGGGATATGATAGGTAGCTAGTGTTTGAAGCTGTTTGGTGGAAGCAAGATAATAGATAAAAGATCTACCAATATCAATATCTTAGAAATATGATAAATCCAACACTTGATCATTTGTACAAGGTATAAACAATAGATTTTAATGTAGAGGATAAATTAGGAAATATTCATTCATTTTTATAATCAATGAATCCTTACCAAACATGGGTACTTGATAAGGCACTTCAAACCTTTTGATTTTATTGTAGAGGAATAACTAGCAAACATTTATTCAAAGAAAATTATAATTGATAATTCTAAAATTTGAAAAAATATCAAAAATTAGCCAATTGGTAGAGAATAACCCATAAAACATACCCGACTCAGTAAGTCATCATTTCTTCTCATATTCATGATCATTTCTCTATGTCAATGGATACACCCCTATAGACCCTGGTATGGGTATGAAATGCCGTAGCATATGGGTGTAGTGGAGAAATGCCCAGAGTACATCCCTAGGCTTGTGGATATAGCCATAAACATCTTAGAACATATCTAGGTGTATCCACAGGCCCAAGGAAGCATCTTAGGCATATCTACTAAGTATCCAAGAAGAAAACAATTTTTTTGTTTTTTCTAAATTTGCCTAATGAAAATTTGAACATGACCTCCAAAATACAATTAAAATATATGATGAAGTAGTCTTGGGAACAATAGAGGTGTGTATTTTAAGCTATATGTGGAATCATGAGTAATTTCCTCTACTAACTAAACTTTATAAAAAAAAAAAAAACTATCGAGTTATTGATTTCCTTTAAGATATCATCCTTTTGAGCAGTGGTAGATAGGATATAGATGGTGCAATTTACTATAGAAGATATGAATTACATTATAATTTAGTGTTAAATGATATATATGGTGTTTTTATGATGTACTATAGAGTTGTATAAATACTAAATAGGCCTTGAACATTGATTCATCGAGTTTTTAAAATAGAAAAGATTCAAAGCATGCCTTGGGTAATTTACTAAGTTGTCTCTATGTTTGTCCATAAATTTTAACATTTTCATGATGTACCTATTATAAAACTAATCAATGTTTGACAATTGAAGATTATGATATTTAACATTGAATCATGAGTATGTTTTATGGTTATTTCACTTATTTTATTTCCTTTATACATATTATGTGGTTAAATTTGGCTGTATGGCTATATTTTTTATGTATTTTTTAAATATTTTTATATGGATCCAAAATGTAATCAAATCCAAAAAATAACTCTATCCACATATTGTAAATTATATAATATCCCATAAAAAAATATCCCAAAAATAATATCCCTATATATAATTCTAGAATAGCCCATAAAAAATATCCTACTCACTATATCTTCAATTCTTCTCATATTCATGATCATTGTTCTATGTTAACAACTACACCCATGTAGTCCCTTGTTATAGTGATGAAATCTCATAGGATATGGGTACAGTGGTGAAATTACCATGGTACATACCCAGGCTTGTAGATATATCCATAGATATCTTGGGATGTATCCACAGGCCCAGGGAAGTATCCTAGGCATATGCACTGAGTATCCAAGCAAAAAAACTTTTTGTTTGTTTTTTTTCAACTTTGCCTAATTAAATTTCAAACATGGGCTTCAAAATATAATTAGGATATATGTTGAAGTAGTCTATGGGATAATAGAGGTGTGTAATTTATTTTGAATGATGAGTAATTTCCTCTACTAACTAAACTAAAAAAAAATCTATCAAGTTATTGATTTCCTTCAAGATCTCATGCTTTTGAGTAGTGGTAGATAAACTATAGATGATTTAGTTTATTACAAAAGATATTAATTACATTATACTTTATTGTTACATGATAGATATGGTGTTCTTATGATCTAGTGTAAATTTATCTACATATTAACTAGGCCTTGAACATTGATTCATAGTGTTTTTGAAATATAAAATATTTAAACATATCTTAGGTAATTTACTAAATTGTCTTTAGTTTTGACCATAACATTTTAACATTTGTACTATGTAACTATTTTAAAAACTAATCTATCTTTGACCATTGAATATTATGATATTTAACATTGAATTATGAGTATGTTTTGTGGTTATTTATTTTTTTAATTTTCATTATAGATATTATGTTGTTAAATATGGTTATATGGATATACTTTTTTATATATTTTTATACAGCCATATCAAAATGTATCCAAACTCAAAAAATTCCCTGTATCTATGTATTCTATTCTCACATCCATCTTTCTACCGATAATGCAGTCCTTACTCCAAAAAACTGACAATATTATTTGCATTATCCATTCATGTGATATCATGTGGGGAACAACTAGATAGGAACATAATTAATAATTATAACCAAAAATTAGTGATACATTATTTCAAAAACATAATAAATATAACAAATTGAAATTTTATAATTTCGATTCTTATAGATGGTATTATGACTAAAGTCTAAATCTTAGCATCTACTAGAATTTATGGAATCATAGATTTCTATTTTGGGTGTTAATCCAATGTATAATCTAATTTTTAAAATGATTATAGGATTTACCCATACTCAAGGGAAGACAAAATAGCAAATAAATATAGTCATGCACCAATTGAAAAAATACCTACATGGGTAGGATCATCATTATTAATAGGTTACATACTTCATGTATTGATTTTCAATGATAGGTAGACATCAATTTTCAAAATATTAAAAGTTCTAGTGGTGGGAATTCATCATGCCACAATCCAAATAATATGACTTGAAAGCTAACATGATACGGGAGTGACCTTGACTATAAATGCAAAACATTTACCCCCTCAAGGGGTACCTATGTGGAACTTTCAACTTAAGTAATAGTCTCAATCAAATTTAGGAAGATTATAAAGTATTTAGGGTATTACCTAGATGGTCTATGGGTTATCGTAGGTGATTTTGGCTAGTTTTAAACTCAGAGGGGATGAAAATAGACCCTATACATGTCTCATGTATTTTATTTACAATTATAGGTTAGACATCGGTTTCATAATATTACAAGTGCCAGTAGTGGGAATTTATCATGCCTCTATCTTGAGAATCTAACTTGAAGCTGACATAATAGGGGAGTGATATTAACTATAAATGAACACAAAAATATCCCATCAATGGGTACCTATGTGGAAATTTCCACTTAAGTGTTTCAATTAAATTGAGGAAGAATCTAAAGTATTTATGGTATTACACAAATGGTCTATGGGTTATTATAGGTGCTTTGTCTAGTTTTTCAATTAGAGATGATGAAAATGGCCCCTAAAAAGACTTTATATTTTTTTCTTGGGCTCTATTTGAATTGATTTTTTTTGTCTGGCCTCCATGAGACATGAAATTTATGGAGAATTGATGTTACATGGCTGACTTGGAATACTATGGGACTACATCACCTACCTAGACCCCCATTTTTCCAATTGAAATTACTTTTTAGAAGTTTATTTGGTATAAATATTTTTATTAATTATATTCTAAAGTGTATATTCATTTCTTGATTAATAATGGCCAAAACCTTCTCTTTTAAAGCATATAATACTTTTTTTTGTGTCTAGAACTTTGACACATAAAACATATAGTGGAGCATGTTATTGTAAGATAATTGTTGTGTGAAATGAGTCTTACAAAGGCTTATATGTATGGAATTATATTTAGTGTTTTTTATTCATATATGGGGAATTTATAAAGTTAAAAAAAATCAAAGGTTAAACATTCATCATCTCTTAAGGGATTTATTTCATGATCTTTTATCCACTATTTGAATTCCATTCCTTTTTCTCTATTTGTTGTTTTTTAGTATTGATTTTTTTGGTGTTAATAACGCAAAACAATATGTTACGAAGGGTTTACTTATGTTAAATTTCCTTAATGCTATAAAAAAATTATTTTATTTTATAATACAAAAACTAATAAGGTTCATAAATATGTATTTATGTTGATATATAAATAATTATACATATAAGATGATTACAATACAAGTACGACATAAATTTTATAGAGATTAAATCCTAGCATAAGTTGAGGTCTACTGATTTTTATTCTCAAGATTTATCAATATTAGGCTCTAGCTTACATTGATAGAAAATTTAAGTGCCCCATTCGGAGCATTATTTTGAGAAAATTCTTTTAAAATTATTCATTCTAGGCATTATAAAAATCATTTTATGGTTGTAACTTATGATTATATTAGGGGAAAACAATGACACTCATAATGTCTCAAGAATAGGATGCTCAAGAACCTCAGATTAAAATATTTCCCTATAAGCCTTACACTTTACATTACTCTAAGAAAAAAATAAGATAAAATGAGATCAAATATCTCCTTAGTGTTAGATTCAATTCAATTCAATAAATTGACACTCATTATCAAATTGAAGGAGTTTCTAAGGATTCAAATGAATTGTTGATGAAGTCTTGATAGGAATTATTGATTATTTTATTAGTGTGAACATCTTAAAATTTCAAGTTGACTAATAGTGCCTAATAAATCTACTTACAAGTATTGAAGATGAGATAATTTTGATAATTTAGGTAATGTTCCATTGAATTTGTTTGATATATGTATGATAAACCATAAAAAAACATATCTAGTTGTTTGATAAGAGATTATCCTACAAATTAAAACTAAAACCAAAGTAAAACAACAAACTATCAACAATACCCAAAACCTTCGATAAAGTGCCAATTTTCCAATACATATTAACATTAGATTATTTTTGGTAAATAATCAAAACGTAACTTTCCAGATTTTGACAAGTATTTCTTGATGAAAAATTAACTTTAGAATTTTCATTTTAATACAGTTCTATTTATTTGAAGAGGCTACAATATTCCACCCACAATCATTGTAATATTTATAGGTGAATCTTCCTTGTACATATAGGAAAAATACTTGTTGATCTCTCATTGTTTCTAAAATAAAGCATTGTTTATAAGTTTTGCCTTATTAGATTTGAAAAATTATGTGGCTGACATCTCAGGAAATGGGATGTAAATCTATGTTGCACTATCTTCTTGATATATAGAAGAAGTGAGGTTAACCATTTTTGGACCATTTCCATATTCTCAAGGCACTTAATTATAATGAATTACAATTGAAATTTCTCCTTCATGGTATTTTGCGTCAATGCATTTATTTAATGTTTTCCTACCCATCTAATCAATCCATATTTCCATGTGTAAACTTGTCTATGAGCACCATCAAATTCCAATGCAATAAAAATCAAGAATAAAAGTTGCTTAATTGAATAAAACAAGTCTTACATATGTTAAGTTAAAGGATTTTAGATAGCAATTATCATTAGATATTAAATTTTATGGGATTTTTATACTCTTGTCTAAAATTCTTGCATCTTTCTCCCTTCTAACCATTTTTGAAATGGGCTATAGTTCACATATTCAATATAATAAAATTCATTATTTTATGGTTAAGAGATATAATATCAACTGTAATTAAAAAAGATGCAATATATGTATTTGTATATTTATTATATATTTGATTGCTTACCATATCTACCACCATTGCCTTGACATTTGGCATAGAAATCCAATGTCTCTCGAATAGTCATCACCCCTACATGGAGGTAATTGTGACTTATAAAGGGAAATGTATTTTGAGGGAGAAAATGCTCCACTAAATGCCCATTGTCAGTTATAGATCTAATTACCTGTACTTATAATTAGAATGATGTAATAGGAAAAAAACCAAAGTATGTATAAAATAATTTCAATAAGCTCACAAGCTATTAACTTGTAATCCATTTTCCAATCTTCCATCCAAAGCTAAAATTAAAATAGACTTTTCAGATCTAAGTGGACCAAATAACAAGGTCATTTTGTAATTGATATATCCAAATTAGTTATAATAATTTGGAAATTTAAATATCTTATTTTTGGTTTAGTTTACAGTATCTTAAAAATTATTAACTTAATATTACTTAGATGGCTTTAGTATCCCATTAAAATCCTTAAGAATTTTTATTTTAGTACTATTACTTAGTGACAATACAACCATGGTAAATTAGGCTTACTCTTCATTCATTACCTAATCTAAAATAATTTTTAGATTTTTTGGCTATTTTCATAAATCTATTCAAGGGACTAGATATTTTTTTTGATACAAAATTTAGAAACAAATAAAAAGAATTAACTTCTCTTCAGATGATTTGCCATTTCATTTTCCATTCACTTTCATTCATAGTTCGAGCAAACTGTGAAACATTGATATGGCTCATTGTGGTTAATATATATAATAGATTAACCTTCAGAAAAATCTAGATCACCTCTAAGAAGTTCCTAGTTGAATTTCAAAGAGAAGGGAGAGATCTTCCTCCAACCAATCAATTCACATCTACTACAAAATTTCTAAACCGAACTTTTATTATCAAGATATCAGCACCTACCTTGTACATCATCAAAATGATTGGATAATCAACTACATATAATGAAGTAAAAAAAAAACTATTAAAATCAATTTATTATAGATGATTATTAATATTACCTCCTAAGATGTCTTTAGCAATGCTTATAATACTCCCTAAAGTTAACCATAACTATGTTAACATCTATCAAATAATTTTTTACTTTTGAATTCCTACAAACTGTATGTACATGAAAATCAAATTTTTATTTGTTAAAGGTATAGTGCATGAACATCAAGGGGCATACAGTCTACATTCTTAGACATACATACTGTTTAATATGTTTTATGTATCTCCCACTGGCACATGATAGTAAGGTGCATACAAATTTACATTAAATGAGTCCATGTGTATTTACTATTAAATAACTCAACCGTTTATGTATCAATAAACTAACATAACCATAACAACAATATAGTGCATAATAAAAATTAAATGAAGCCATTGAAAAATAACTCATAGCTAGCCCCTATACCAATTTTTCATGGAGGATGATCATTTCATTCAATATGATTGATGATAATATTATTTATCTTCTCTGTCTCATGACAAAATTTGAGATTGAGATCAAGTTTAACATAACCTTTCTATGGTAGATAAAGAGATTATGATTGATGCTAATATATATATAATATATATATATATATATATATATATATATATTACCATTTTAAATTTAGCATTATGTATAAAATATTTAATTTATCTCACCAATCTTGTCCTCTAAAGTTCTTGTAGAACACTATAAAACCTCAGGAGAATTGTTTGTAATAAAATTTACATAATACATAATGCTTTGGATGATTCCATAATTTCATTATCATCCCTTAAACCCATGTAAAATTAATTTTTTCTGACTCATCACTAGTCTTCATAGGTTTATACCAAATTCAATCACCATTTTTCA
>JARHVA010009217.1:312500-347561 GCA_037957365.1 Torreya grandis | reverse complement strand
AATCCCAAATTAGGTGTGAAGTGGATGTGTATGGACCATCTACCATGGATCAGGTCTTTGAGAAGGTATTAAAAAAGAGAAGAAGCTAAAATCACTAGAAAAGGTCATATAAAATTTTAAGATGTTTGATAGTTCCAAGACACCCTTCAAGAAGAAGAGCTATAAATGGAATGGTAATTCTAAGAATCAATTCAATAGTAAAAATTCAAGATTTGGTAATTCTTATGGGAAAAAAAAACTAGGAGGTAATTTTAGATAAGGGTTTAAGGGTGAAAATTAGGCTAAGAGGAAGGGGCCACTAGGTGGATGTTTCAAATGTGGAGGAGATCATTATGCCAAGGATTATCCTTTATGGAATAAAAATGGAAAGAACAAGAGTACAACCTCTTCTTCACAATAAGGAAAGTTTCAAAAATATATTCACATAATAGTGGATAATCAATAAGAAAATTTACAAGCCTCACCCATTAAAGTATTAGATACTCTATTTGGGCATCCAATTTCTATTATGATTGACATGGGAGATATTAAATGTGTTATCTTTCCTAGAATTCTAAGTAAATTATCTAGGAAAGTTAGTTTTATGGAAAATGGATAGTTAGTATAGTATGGGAATGAGTTCAAGGGCAAAGTTGATAGATGTATTATAGAGGCTAAAAATAAATTTCAAAAATTCACCATGGTGGTTGATCTTTATGCAGTGACACTAGGGTCATATGATGTGATCCTATGAGTGAATTGGATGTCTACGTACAAATCCAAAGATGATTATATCCTTAAAAAGGTTGAATGCTTGGATAATTTTGGAAATGAAAACCAAATCTAGGGAAATCAAATGGAGTTAAAACTTAGGAAAATCTCAACCATTTAGTTGAAGAAGGCTCAACATAAGGGATGACAAACATTCCTAGTTAAAATGGATTAAATTTGTGAAATTAAGGAACCCACTTTGGAAGACTATCCTTTTCCAAATAATTTTAGGATGTATTTCTAGAAGAGTTATTAATATTGACTCTTGAAAGGGAATTTGATATCACCATTAATATCATTCTTAAATCAGAACCATAGTCTAAATCACCCTATAAAATGATAACAATTAAGTTAATCAAGTTAAAGGCAAAACTCTAGGAGATGTTGGCTAAAGGATTAATTTAGCTAAGTGTTTTCTTCATGGGGTACACTTGTAGTCTTTGTTAAGAAGTGGTGTCCCCAAAATTTGACACTTCAATATTTTGGGGAAGCCATTTTTGAATTTTTTTGCATTTTGGACTTGTGTGTGTCAGTTTTATTGCTTGAAGCCATTCTCTTAAATAAAGAACTTGGGTTCTGCTAGTATTATTTTTCATTTTTTATTTGCTTTCCCTTAGTTCCTCTTAATTACTCCAAAGGATTGAAATAATTTTCATAAAAACATCACTGAAATCTCTTTACTCATTCATTTCAATAGATGAAATAAGCTAAAGGTGACTTAGCTCATTTACAAAGCAAATTGGGTTCTCTAAGTTACTTTACTTCCTTGAAAATAAGTTAAGTTGTCTCAAAAACCTGATTCACTACTCATAGACCAATTTAGGTTTCTCAAATTGCTTTAATTCAAAAACTAAGCAAAGTTAAGTACTCTCAAAAAATTGACCAACACTCCCTAGTTATAATTGGGTTTCTTGAGTTACTTTACTTAAAAAACTAAAAGGAGTTAATTGGTCTCAAAAACCCGACTAACAACTCTATAGAGAAAATTAGGATTATAAAAGTGCTTTAATTCATTACTCAAAACAAGTAAAGTAGTTCAAAGATCCTAATTAAAAAAAAAGTATGGGTTGACATGGCTTTATCACACTTGTAATAAATGTGTTGGCATTTATATAAATTTTATGAGATTCTACCTCATTTTCACCTATCATCCAAGTCATCAAGTCAAGTAACCATGCCTAAAAATCTTGAGCCAAGCCGCTTAAAGCTTCTAGAGTGATTTTGAGTGATTTTCTTCTTGACCCATTTATAGTTGAGGTAAGCAAATCATTTATAGACCAATTTCAATTTCTTATTTGTTTCTTTCAAGTCATTTTATCCTTTTACTCTCTTTCTCAAACCACCATGTTTTTTCAACTGTCAAAGTTATTTTGTTTTTTTTAATCTATCAATTTTCTTGGTGAAAATTATTATTTTAAATTGTAAATTTGAATGTTCAATCTCTTATCATGTTTTATTCATGTTAAAACCCTAAAAATTTGTGAATCTTCATGCAAACCCTAGTTTTGAAATTCCCATACCTCTTTGGGTTTCCCTTCCCACATTACTTCTTTAGGTTTCTTAATCTTCATTACATTGAATTTCTACTTCCAAGTAACTACCTACCGTAAAAATAACTCTCAAAGGACTTACTTTAGGTTCTTGAAACCATATTACATCAAGATTTTGAATCAAAGTAACTCAATTGAGAAAACTCAAAGTCTTATAATTGAGAAAACCCAAAGTCAACTATTGTAAAGAACCTAAAGTCTTTTAATTTTGTAAACACAAAGACTTATACCTAAGAAACATAAATTAATTTGTTGTAAATAACCTAAAGTCATTTGCTTTTGTAAACCTGAAGTCTTATAACTGAGAAAACTTGAAGCCATCTATTGTAAAGAACTTGAAGTTGTTTAATATGATAAGTTCAAAGTTACTTGCCTTTAAAGACCAAATCAGATTTGTTAGATCCTACTACTTAAAATAAAAATTACTTAATTTTTCAAAAATGTCAATTCTTTGAAACTTAGAACTTGTTTAGAGATAATTAAAGAGTTATAAGTTAACCCTATTTCTCAAATTTTTAAATTAGTTAGAGAAATTAGTAAGTGTTTTAAAGCACTTATCAAGGTCCGTTAGAGTTAAACAAAGTAAATGTCTAGATTAGAGAGATTAGGGAGGTCAGAGGAAAAGATTAAAAAAATAGGAGTACAAGGCAAGATCATTGAGGAGGCCCCAGATTTAACACTTGAGGAGATTCCAAAACTAAGCAAGAAGGGAAAATAAAAGGCAAAGAGGGTTAGTTTATAAGAACCAAAAATGAAATACGAATATAAAGGCTAACCTATTGAGTCATGCATATCATCAAAGATGACCAAAATAAGTGATATATATATATATATATATATATATATATATATATATATATATATATATATATATATATATATATATATATATATATATATATATATATGGGACACATATCTCTGACTGAGCTTTTGGAAAGATCAAGGTCCACTACAAAGACCCCACTTTTACACTCCATGACCAATAATGGGATTCTTCAAGATATAGCTTTCCCAAGTTCATCCCAGCTTCCTATGTTTAAGTTAGCATATGATAAGTACTTTGATTCTCTGACTAGGGTGGTAAGAGATGCTACTAGGAGAGTGGTTGTGAGGTTAGATGTTCAATATCTTAACTAATATTTAAATACTCCAACCTCACTAAAAGAGATTGATATTTTAATGGAGATGACTGAGAAATAATAGGAAATAAAAATAATAGAGTGTATTAAGATTATGATTGCATATTACTTGAAGAAGATAAAACAACCTTCAAGGTTCCCCAAACACATTATCAAATCAATTTTTATTCAAGAGATAGATGATATCATTTAGATATTATACAGGATTAATGGAAAAAAGAATGCCAAATGGTTTTCACCCTAGATGTATGCCTATATTAGAACCATTGACATAACTTAAAGTTCTACTAAGATTAACTGGGCAATAATGATCAGTGATAACATTGATCAACAGTTGAAGAATGTATTGTAAATTTTTTATTTCACTATGACTTCATATCTTATATATGTAGCATCATCTAATGGATCTTTCTCAAGGTTAAGTATCAATGATACACTATCAATAGTACCAATATATGAATATTATCCTCAACTAGTCCTTAAAGAATACTAAAAGAATTACATTATAGTAAATGATGGTTTCTTTTATGACCTTATTTTTAAGTTGGAGGCATCTTTGAAGCATACAAGAGTATCAGATGAGGCATGGGATCCTTATGAATATCAACAAGCAATTGGTTGAGTTACATGATTTACAGACTAAGGCTCACAAGACATCCATTAATTTTCCTATTTTAACTGTCCATTAACATTTCCCCACAATCTATAAGGAAAGAAATGTGTAGAAAGAGATTTATCATCATTAAACTCAAACACATTTTGATGTCAAGGCAAATTTTGATGGTAGAGGAGTAACACAGAATATAATTTCCCTTGAATATATACATATCCAAACACTAGAATTTTTTTTGATTGATTTTAGAGTTGAATTTGATGTAATAAAAAGGGATAATAGTAGGATGATCATTTATCAGATCCATGAATTTGACTTGGTTACCATTCCTAAAAACATAGAAGATGATGGTATTGTTATCAGTGATGCTTTCCATACAATGGGAGAGAATATTGCTCCACTTCTAGTGATTATTTTTGGAGATGATCATGATAAGACAATTTTAGAAAGGACTTCAAATGTTTTGGTGATGACTTCCAATTGGTTACTTGATAAAGGTTAATGTATGAAAGAATTAATAAATGAGGATATTAGAGTGGGATAGAAGAGGAAAGAGATAATACAAGGAGAAATTAGTTAGGATCCTATAAAGAAGTTAAGATTGAAGAAAAATGTTGATGACACTTTGTTTATGGTGAAAGATAAGGAGCCAACACAACCAACTATTTCTGTGTCACCATTGGTTGAGCCACCTATAGTTAAAAAAGGACTTGAAAAGGTAACTTTACAAGAAATAATTTCCCAAGAGACTTCTAAAGAAAAGCTAGTAGTTGAACTTGAGAAAGAGTTTTTGAATTACCAAGAAAAAGACAAAGAAGTAGAGGTTGAGAAGGAAGCAAAGTCTAGAAAGCAAGTTGCTAAATCCCTAGAGAAATTTCAAGGAGATATGGTAACCCAAGAAGTTCCTTCTCTAATAATAGTCCAAGGTAGTTATTAATAGGTAATCATTCATTTAATCACTTCCATGTCAACTAACATCTCATCTTGGTTGGCTACACAAACTACTTCTAAAGCAAAAGAAGTGATAAATCTAGTGGATATAGATTTACGATTACTTAAAAGTCTTGACAAAAGAGGAAAGAAGCCAAAATTAGCTAAAGTAACTTCAAAGTTAAAAATTGAATCTTCAGGACAAAAATTTGTTTAGTTAGCAGTTCCTTCCCAAGGAATGAGTAAACAAGAAGTCACTAGGGGCGGCTTAACCTTTACAAGAATACCCTTGGGGAGGTAACAATTGAAACTTTGAAGGAAGACACTCAAACTTTTATCAATTCTCTTTTTAAGAAGTTGGATGAGGAAAAAGCTACCAAGTCAAAGCTAAAAAAACAAAATGCATAGTTATGTGAAATAATTGCTAAGGTGGCCAAATATTTTCATCAATAAAAAATTACTTTAGGAGTACCAATTAAGCCACAAGTAATAGCTAAGGTAGAAGAGATAGGGGATAGAACATAGGTAGTAAATGAATGGATTGAAAAGATGTGTAAAAATGTTTAGAAGCTATTTTAGGATGTCCCAAAGGCTCATGTAGAAATTGTGAAAATAATAGAAGTAATGATAGAAATTAAACAAGAAAATGGTATTTTAGAGTTGTGTCAATAGACTTTACAAACAATAGGTAATCTGAATGAGAAAATTTTGGTTGAAGAGAAGATTTATCCTAAAGGATTAGTAAATAAGATAAAGCAAGAGGAGTATCTTTTATCTTTTCACATGAAAATTTTAGAACCAAAAAGTGAAGAAATGAAAACCCTAAAGGAAGAAGTGAATGGAGCAAAATCAAGACTAGAGGATTCTATATTTGGTCTCACTAGATCTTGGTCTGACAATGTCCAAAGAAGATATAAGTAGTTTATCCAACTCATGGATAATTCTACAAACCTTTTTACTAATAAATCTATTAAGAAATTGATTAAGCTTCAGAAAGAACTGAATTGGATTAAACCTAGAATTGAGAAGGTGGAGGCTCATTGTAGGAGATTGGAAAGAGAAATGTTGAGGTTAGAAACATAATGGGAATCACTTGATGTACCTAATGATAAATCAATACAACTGATAACATCTCAACACATTGAATATATAATAAGATGTAAAATTCAAGTTCATGAAGTAGACTCATTAGAGCCTAAGTCTTGAATAAATTCTCCTTCTTATGATTTACTTGTAAAAATGAAATTACTTTATCAATTTCAATAACTTAAGTAACTCGACTAAAACACCATTACTCATAGTCATTTTGTAAAAGTGAATTACTTCATCTAAATTTACACTACATGAAAAGTGTTTGTAATAAATCCAAATAAGGAGTTTAAAAATTGTTACATGCCATTGATCATTGCGTGTTATGAAGGAGAGATTTGAGGGAGGTGTTATTCAATAGTTTCCAGTTTTAATGCAACACATGTGGATTGAGGAGGTTGATTCCTATTAGAATTTTGTATCTTGAAATTGTATAAATAGATGATCAGGCCTACATGCTAGGAGGATAATGATTTTTCTTTTGTAATTGTACAAGTGGTTTAAAAAATCAAAAACTTTGAGTTTGAGATAATTAGATTATTTTTTATGAATTTTACCAAGAAATAATAACAAAGAGAATTTTTTTTTGGATAAATTTGCATCTATGGAAATTATTTTGTGAGTTGAATGAAGAGAAATTGGTAATCTTTGAGTTATCTTTAAATCTAAATTGAGTTCATAGTATTCTTGAGTATTTATTGGAAAAAGAATCACATACTATATGTTTATTTTCTTGCATTTATGTAATAAAATATTCAAGTCTATGTATTGTGATATGCACTTTTGTTATTCTTTCTCATCTCAAAATGTAAAAAGTTGATTCTTCATTTTATACACATCCTAGATTCAAACTAATTTTCTAAAAATAGATGCTTACTTGCTACAAAGTCTCTTTGTTTATGGTTCATGAACAAAGTGATTAAAGTAATACAAACATTAAATCAACCTATGCATAATTTTCATATTCTATGAATAAATCTAAATAGAGAGTAACTAAAAGTAGATAAACATAAGCTTACAATAGTGTCATGTCCCCTTTTTCGTGGACATTGACAGGCTTGATGATTAGCCTATTATGCGACCTTCGTAGGCTGATTGGATGGATAGAGGGTCATGATGGAGATTGGCTTGGCTTTGATTTACAGAATTCCTATAGTTGGCTCTCATTCAGGTTATTTCAGACACATTGGGCTTGAGCTCCTATTATTTAGGGATATTTGACATACAGCAGAGCACCCTTGTTTTGATATGGTCATGTGCAGAATCACTCCCTGATTCACCAGCTTCAGACGGTTCGAGGATCTGACATGTATTGAGGGAGATATTAATATTTGATTGATTTAATCAAATATTAATTATTTGGTCTAATTTTAAATTAGATATTAATTAATTATTAATTAATTAATTATTTGGTCTAATTTTAAATTAGATATTAATTAATTATTAATTAATTAATTATTTGGTCTAATTTTAAATTAGATATTAATTAATTATTAATTATTAATTAATTGGTCTAATTTTAAGATCCAAGTTCTAATTTGAGGAATTCTAATTTTAGAAGCCCAAGTTCTAATTTGAGGAATTCTAATTTTAGAACCCCAAGTTCTAATTTGAGGAAATCTAATTTTAGCAAGCACACCTTTGGAAGGGTATAAGAGTTTCTCATGGGAGAGAGTTTGTAGGTATGAATTGATTATTGAAATTGGAGAAATTCTTCTGTGAAGACTGAGCCAAGGGTTCCAGGATTCCATTTGCAGTGGAGAACGTCAACTCTTCATTGTGTGCGATTCAGAGGTTGTGAAAGATCAGCCGATCTATTGCCAAATTGAGAGATAGCTTCATCCAGAAGTTATCACAGAGGTACAGATTTGAGAGATAGCTTCATCCAGAAGTTATCACAGAATTTCAGGGTTGAGAGATAACTTCACACAGAAGTTATTACAGATATTTCAGGTATTTATCTTTATTTAGTTTTGATCCAATAAATTATACAGATAGAGGTATTCTGTATTAGAATAGTATATTTTCAGATCAGGTGGTTCAACAATTAGGGGTTAAGAACAGACTGGTTGGCGGCTGTACTAAGTCCGTACAGGTCCGTACAGATTCTCGCAGATACTGACATCGGCAGACAGAGATCCCCAGTGACCGACTTCAGCCGTCTGAGGACCGACGTCGGTAGATAAGGACCTACAGAGACCGACGTCGGCAGTATATCGATCGACGCCTGTGACTGTGTGTGTCGACACAGCAGGCCGAGACTTCTAGAATTGCAAGTTTATTCCCAGTTTGCATAATTTCAGGGTTTTAAGACCATATCTGTAATATTCTTTGATTTGCATAAGAAAGGACATCTATTGTAATCAGCTGGATGAATGATAAGATCTGTGATTTGTTTATGCATGTTTGAATCTATTCTGAAAATTGTATCTTGTTCAGAGCTTTATATGTTTCTATATTACCTAATTGAAGGGGATATTACAGTGGTATCAGAGCATTTGTAGGAGAAAAAAAGAGCCCCTAAGTAAGGGACATTACAGTGGTATCAGAGCATTTGTAGGAGAAAAAAGAGCCCCTAAGTAAGGGACATTACAGTGGTATCAGAGCCAAATTCCTGCCATCCTGTTGGGCACATCAGAGCTAATGTCTTGCCATCCTGTTGGGTAGTTTGGGTAGATTGAATCAGCAAAGTATCGTAATGACTTCATATACTCAGAGACTATGGGACAATGATATGAAGAAGCTGGAACTAAGTTTGAAGAGGTTGAATGAATCTCTTTCATATCCTACATCCAGAAACAAACCCGCACGGTATATGACAGCGAATGAGGAGTGGGAGTTAGTACCACATTGAGTTCAGAAGTTGTTGCCTTTTGATCGCTTTGTTAAGCTAAGGAGAGAGCACTACAGATCACTTCGACGAGAGAGCAACATGTCCTATGATTATTATGAGATAGGAGATAGTGAAGATGAGGATGAGTTAGATGCTTGCACTCAGAGTGTAGAGGTGTGTTCAGATGTTAGTGCACTGAGGGTTGATGATCTCTCAGCTATGGCAGAGATTGTAGAAGAGTCTCAGGATCCAATTATTGCAGATGACACCCAGGAGAATGCAGTGGACAGTTTTGAGGACTTAGTTTCACCGGCAGTTTCTTTCGGTATGGAAGAGTTAGACAGTGATGCTACAGTTGTTGATACTCTGTATGTTGATATGAGCTATGGAATTGATTCACAGAGTATGGATGGTAGTATTACAGAGGTCAGTGATTCTGAGTCTACTCTTTTGGGCCATGCATCAGTGGAGGATTGTAGGAGAAAAAAAGAGCCCCTAAGTAAGGGACATTACAGTGGTATCAGAGCATTTGTAGGAGAAAAAAGAGCCCCTAAGTAAGGGACATTACAGTGGTATCAGAGCATTAGTAGGAGAAAAAAGAGCCCCTAAGTAAGGGACATTACAGTGGTATCAGAGCATTTGTAGGAGAAAAAAGAGCCCCTAAGTAAGGGACATTACAAATAGCTTTGCCATTAAATGAAGGGAATTTAATCCCATGACTACCTAGGTAGTTTTGACTCCATGAAAAATATCTAGCCAATAGTTTCTAATGAATCCTCTGGGGAATACAAATTGCAAGTGTCTGACTCCTATAATAAATCTAAAAATTACCTCTAGTTTCCAAAATTTTAAGTGCTGATCAAAAACATTACATGCTTTGGGTGACACACTGGTCTATTTTTAATGCCTAGCTAAGATTAATTACTCCCACTATAAATAAATTACATATTTTCAAAGTTAGTTGCATGTTTTTGCATCCTTAGCCTGAATGCCCAATTCACTACCAGTTCATTTTTTTTAAAGCTTCTACATGCTAAGTCAACTATCAACTAGGATTTTGTCCATTAAAACTATTATAAAAGTGTGATACTTATAAGATTTTCTAATTTTAAAACTGATCGATCGACCTTTCACTAAAGTGAGAAGATCATAGGGACAAGTAGACCAATTCTTTGAGTTATAAAAGGAATTCAATTTTAGCTTCCCTATTCAAGCTAGAACTAGAAGAGCTAGTCTCTCACTTATTAGGAAACTAACTCCTCATATGCATAATCTTTAGCATAATTCCTCTAGAATAATCTAATTAACTAGTTCTCAATTTTTGATTCCTAGAAGAATGGTGCTACCACATTTTGTCCCATAGGGACCAGCCATTAGTCTATTGAATTTGACTCCTCCTTTGCATGAACTACCAAAAGTCTCAAGGAATTTTTTTTCTAAATTTACTAGTCATGGTAAGCAAAATCCAAATGAGCACTTGGTTGCATTATTTTTGGCATGTGGATTAATTGGTGTAAAGTATAAAGATGTCTCCGTCAGACTCTTTATTGAATCTTTACATGACTTAGTAGCAGAATGGTTTTACCATTTGGTTCTAAGCATAGTGACCAATTGGACTACTATTTGTGCTCAATTTGAAAAAAAGGTTCAAAGCCATAAAAGATGTTCATATACTACTTACATAATTAAATATACTTAAGAAGGAACCATATGATAACATGCATGATTTTATTGCCAAATTCAATAGACTACTTTATAATATCCCTCAAGATATGTTGCCTATAATAAATAATCAAAAATATTTCTTCATTAATGCTCAACTTTAAGAACTCAGTTACCAACTATGGAGAGCACAACCAGTTGATTTAGTAGCAACCAAAAATATAGCTACCAAAGTTGAAGATGATTTGATAATGGCTAGGAAAATTAAGAAAAATATATCTAAAGGAGAATCATCTACCTTGGCCACACCTCAGAATTTAGATCCCTTGTTGTGAAAACTAGCTAATGACTTGCTTCAAGTTATAAGATAAATTGCTCAAAGAACCCATGTTGATCTAACCAAGAATGTTCTTGCATGAAATTTTAATAATTAGAATAGGAATCAAATTGTAGATCCTCAAAAAATATTGGAAATTGAAGATGTTCCCAAAAATCATGCTGAGATGAGTGAAGAAGATCAATTAATTAAGGATAATCATCAAATTCTTATTGATGGAGATGATTTTGTAGATCCTACTGGCAATTCCAAATGTTACCTAAAATATGAATAAGAGACTGACTATAAAAAAGTACTTCATGAAGATCATAGTCAATATTTTGTAGTATTTACAAGATCTCAATCTCAACAAGCTATTGAAAAGTCATTGAAATAACAAGAGAAAGGGAAGGAACAATCTAGTGTTGATGCAATTATTCTTAAAAGAGGTATTCCTATACCTTCTTTTTTTGTTCTTAAAGAAAATTATGTTCCCTTTACTTCTCAAACTTATAATTCAAATGCTCATACAGCTGAATCTAGTTGCCTCTTACCAATACCCATCCCTTCTTTTGACATAATTAAACACATAAAGAAAACTAAAATTTAGATGTCAGAAGCTAAATATTTAAGGTCCTACCTAGATCAGATAAATATATTAGTGAAGTATGTTCAAAGTAAGGGGTTAATAAATGCACCAAGTGTCTCAAAAAGTATTCTACCTATTCCAAGGTCATCCCCTTCTTAGAATAACTCTATAGATGCCCCATCCTCATCCATGCCTATATTAGAGATAATATCACCATTTTTTATATCCTTTCAAATTAACGAGTATAAGTTAAGAAATTGTATTCTTGATTTGGGAGCTTCTAATAATGTTATGCTAGCTAAGGTCGCTGACACCCTTGGCCTTACTTTGACTAAGTCTATAATAAAATACTACTTAATGGAGAGATAAGTTCCCTTGATTGGATAAATTAATGATGCCCAAGCTGTCCTAATAACCTTCCCTGATAAAAGACTTAAAATGACAATCCTAGTAATAGACATTCCATTCTCATATAGAATGCCACAAAATAGAAACTTCTATAAAGATATGGGAAGAGAAGTGAAGATGGACTGGTCATGTCGCATATCCCAATCAAAAGGATGAATTATAAGTTGGAACCTGAGAAGTCAAAATACATAGTTTCTAAATCTAAATATCCAAGGTCACAAATTATCTTTGAAGAATCAAACCATAGAATTTACTTCCTTAAAATAAGAAAAGAAACTAAAGAGAAAAAATAAAAAGAAGATGAAGACAAGATATGGATCATGGAATTTGATGGTTGCTATAGTTTTCTTGGTTCAGGGGTACGATTAGTGTTGATTTATTCTATTGGGAAAGTTTTTCCCTATTCATACAAGCTTATGTTTGAAAACATAAATAACATATCTAAATATGAAACACTCTTTCTAGGGCTTGAGTGAGAAAAAGAGCAAAAAATAAAACTCCTTAGAGTAAAAGGAGATGAGGAGTTAATAGTTAGATAGATCAAATGACAATACTAGGTGAAGAAAGATAAGCTAAAACACTATCGTGATAGAGTTCTAAGTACCATGCTTGATTTATCTACTTTTTTGATTGACTCAATACCTCAAGATCAGAATTTTAGAGATAAATCACTTGTAATTACATCTTTGCTTAGGCCAAAGTAGTAATCGATAATATTTAGAGAAGGTAACTATAAAGTAGAAATAGTTTATCACCCAAAAGTCCCAGATAATGTTGAACATTGGCAATTTTTTAATGATGATAAGAAAATAACTTTCTTTTTAGAGCAACAAGATAATTTTGAAGGATTATAATTTAAAGGAAGTAGTTCACATCCACATGAAACAACAATAGGTATCTCTAAATCTAAACTCTATCATGATCAAGCCATAATTTAGCTTAAAGGGAATAAGATTCCTAAAGGTTTAGTTTATTTATAAGATATATTTGATAAACATTTTAATTCTATGAAGAAAAATAAAGAATATGGAGAAGATTCATTATAGAAATAGATCAGGTCAACCTAAGTAGTAATGAAGAGCCCAAGATGGTCAACATTGGTAAGTGTTGCTCATAAGAGGAGAAAGAAGCTTTAACTAAACTTTATATAGAGTATATTGATGTGTTTTCCTGGTCTTACAAAGATCTCAAGTCCTTTTAGCCAAATAAAGTACAACATTATATTCCACTTCATCCAGGTATAAATCCTTTCAAGTAAAAGTTACGACATCATAACCCAACCATTTTAGGTATGATTCATGCTAAGATTCAAGACCTCCTTGATGCAAAGATCATTTATCCAATCCACCATTTAAAATGGTTATCAAATATTTTCTTAGTAAGAAATAAAAATGGGGAGATACACTTATGTGTTGATTTCTACAACCTAAATCAAGCCTCTCTAAAGGATAATTATCCATTGACTATTATGGATCATATCTTACAGGTAGTATAGGGTTAAAAATGTTATCTACGCTAGATGGATTTTAAGGATACAATCAAATAAAAATGGTTGAGGAAGATCACTACAAAACTACTTTCACAACACCATGGGGGACTTTTGCTTATCAAAAGATTCCCTTTGGGTTGATTAATGCTAGGGAAACTTTTAAACAAGCTATGGATTTAAAATTTTCTCATTTGAAAAAAAAGATAATTATGATATACTTGGATGATTTGATGTTCTTTTCAAAGAAAAGAGGTAATCATTTTGCTGATCTTGAAGAGGTCTTGATTCAATGCAGAAGATATGGGATTTATTTAAACCTAATTAATTTTTATATTTTTTATAACTGAAGGTAAGCTCCTCGATCATATAGTATCAAGTGAAGGAACTAAAATTGACCTAGAATATGTTAAGGCTATTTAAAGTCTACCTATGCCTATATCCAAAATAGGTGTGTACTCTTTCTTTGGCAAAGTAAATTTACTTAGAAGTTTATTCCTGATTTTGCCAAGTTAACTCACCACATCTCAAATATGATGAAAAATAAACTAGACTTTAAATGGAATGTTGAAGGAAAATTGGCATTTAAAAGAATAAAGGCAATAATAGTTGAAGCCCTAGTGCTAATTTCTCTAGATTTTGATAAAGAATTTATTCTTTACTATTACTCTTCAGAGCATATTTTTCAGCTATACTCATGCAAAAAAAAGATGGATTTTAATCTTCCATATATTTCATGAGTCAACCATTGAAGAATTTAGAATTAAAGTACTCATAGATGGAGAAACATGCCTTTATAGTGGTCAATGAATGTAATATTTTTAGGTATTACATCTTGTCATCTCATACTATAATATATGTCCTAGACACTGTTGTTAAGTTAATTCTAACTCAGCAAGAGTTGGGATTACTCAAATGCACTTGGGTAGACAAGGTGCAAGAGTTTGATCTTGATATCAAACTCAAAAAACTAATAAGAGGTAGAGGTGTATGCTAGTTGATGATGGAAAGAAACCCTAATGTTGTAAATACAATAACACTTTTAAGCCAAAACGAAACAAAGGAAGAACTACCCATTATATATTTTGTTGGTCTAGTTAATGAATGGCACAATACGATTCCTTACTTATGGAGATATGCTAGATAATCTAACATAGAAATAAAAATGAGCCATCAAGATAAAGTCAAAGGATTACATCCTCTAAGAAAATGGTCTATACAAAAGAGGCATTAATGGAGTTTTCCTTTGTTGTGTCGATAAAGAAAAATAAGCTAAACTATCGAAGGAGTTTCATGACAAATCATGTGGAGATCACTTTTCTATGAGAGTTAGAACACATAAAATCTTATAATCAAGGTATTTATGGCCTACTTTGTTTCAAGATGATTTACAATGGGTTGCTAAATATCATGCATGTTACTATTTTGTAGGATGAGTCAAGATGCCATCTTTACCACTAAAATTGGTAATTATCAATGAGCCTTTTCAACAATAGGGCATGGATTTTATTGGTATATTGAATCCTCCATCCAATCTTAGACATCACTATATTTTGACAACTACTGATTACTTCAAATAATGGGTTGAAGATATTCTAATGAAAAATTCTACTTCTGAAGTGCTGTGTGATTTTATCAAGGAGAATATTGTTGTAAGATTTGGTGTTACCTACAAAATCACTACAAATAATGTAGCTAATTTCTCCTCCATGGATCTCATTAAATTCTATTAATCCTATGGTATAAACATAGCTCATGTTTAAAATCATTATCCTTAAGGTAATGGATATGTTGAGTCAAGCAACAAGAATTTGATGAATATTATCCAAAATATGGTAGACAACAATCAAAGGACTTGACACAAGAAGCTGTTTGATGCACTGTGGGTTGATAAAATTACTCCAAAAAAGGCTATAGGTATATCACCTTTTCAATTATTAAATGGAACCAATGCTAAGATTCTAATAACTCTTGAGTTACCTGCTTTACAATTTTCAAAAGCCATTGAAGATGTCACTTACCAAGACTCACTAGATAAGAGAATCATGTTTCTCACTGAACTGCAAGAAGTCTATGTTCAAGTTGCTGATAGGTTAACAGATCATCAAGCAAAGGTAAAGAAGATATTTGATAAAGGAGTCAGAGATAGGTAGTTTGAAGTAGGGGATCTAGTCCTTGTATGGGATAAATAGAATGAACAACAAGGAAAGAATGGGAAGTTTGATTCTTTGTGGAAAGGACCCTTCACTATATAAAAACATTACTGGGAAAGACAATTTATTCCTAGCTCATCAAGATGGATTTTAACTTCCACTACCTTTTAATGGGCATCAATTAAATCTCTACAAGAATTGAGCATCACAGTAACTCTTACGTGTATATAAATAAATATTTTTAGTTTTTCTTTTGTTTTGATTAGTCTTTGTTTTTTTTTTCTTGTTTTGTATTTTTTGTGACTAAGATTTTGTAATGACTCCATACCTAATGAATAAAATATGAAACTAGAGATACTAAGATCTCACCCTTGTTTCTTTCCTTAGGATAGAAACAAGGATGCCCCTAGTTAGAGCCAATTGGTATCCCCAAAATTTGACACTTCAAGATTTTGGGGAACCCTTTTTTGATTTTTTTTGCATTTTATACATGTGTGTGTTAGTTTTATTGCTTGAAGCTAGTCTTCTAAATAAAGAACTTGGGTTTTGCAAGTATTGTTTTTCAATTGTTGTTTCCTTTCCTTAATTCCTCCTAATTACTCCAGAAGATTAAAGTCATTTCCTTAAAAACATCACTCAAATCCCTTTACTCATCCACTTTAGTAGATGAAACAATCTAAAGGTGACTTAGCTCATTTGCAGAGCCAATTGGGTTCTCTGATTTACATTACTTCCTTGAAAATAAGTTAAGCTGTCTTAAAAACCTGATTCATTCCTCATAGACCAATTCAAGTTTATTGAATTGATTTAATTCAAAAACTAAGTGAAGTTAAGTAGTCTCAAAAACCTGACCAATACTCCCTATTTTTAATCAAGTTTCTCAAGTTACTTTACTTAAAAACTAAAAGGAGTTAAGTGGTCTCAAAAAACTGACTAACACTCTAGAGACCAAATTAGGATTCTGAAAGTGCTTTAATTCATTACTTAAAATAAGTAAAGTAGTTCAAAGAGCTAAATTAAAAAGAAATTAAGGGTTGATGTGGCTTTAACATAATTCCAATAAATGCATTGGCATTTATATAATTATATGAGATTCCACCTCATTTCCACCTATCAACCAAGTCTTCAAGCCAAGCAACCATGCTTGTAAATCCTGAGCCAAGATGATTAAAGAATTTGGAGTGATTTCAAGTGATTTTATTCTTAGCTCATTTGTATTTGAGGTAATTAAATCATTTCTAGACCAATTTCAATTTCTTATTTGTTTCTTTTGAGTCATTTCCCCCCTGTACTCTCTTTCTTGTACCACCATGTTTCTTCAACTATCAAAGTTATTTTTTTTTGTTTTCGCTTCCATTTTCTTGGTGAAAATTATTGTTTTAATCTACAAATTTGAAATTTTAATCTCTTATCATGTTTTATTCATGTTAAAATCCTGAAAAATTGAGAATCTTTGTGCAAACCCTGATTTTGAAAGTCCCTTACCTCTTCAAGTTTTCCTTCCCCCATTACTTATTTGAGTTTCTTAATCTTCATTACTTTAGGTTTATACTTCCAAGTAACTACCTATCAAAAACTTGACTCTTAAAGGACTTACTTTGGCTTCTTTAAACCTTCTTACTTCAGGCTTTTAAACTAAAGTAACTCGATTGAGAAAACCTCAAGTCTTATAATTGAGAAAACCCGAAGTCATCTATTGTAAAGAACCCAAAGTTGTTTGATTTTGTAAACATGAAGTATTATAATTGATAACCTAAAGTCATCTATTGTAAAGAACCAAAAGTTGTTTTCTTTTGTAAACTTGAAGTCTTATAACTGAGAAAACCCAAAGTCATATGTTGTAAAAAACTTGAAGTTATTTGCATTTGTAAACCCAAAGTTATTCAAAATGAGAAGTTTGAAGTTACTTGCCTTTAAATACCAACTTGGAGTTGTTACATCCTAGTACTTAAAAGCAATATTACTTAATTTTTCAAAAATTTCAATTCCTTGAAACTTTGAACTTTTTAAGAAATACTTAAAGAGCTATAAGTTAACCCTATTTCTCAAATTTCTAAATAATTTGGAGCAATCAGTAAGTGTTTTTAAGCACTTATTAAGGTCTTTCAGAGTTAAAAATAGTAAATGTCTAGCTCAAAGGGATTATGGAGGTTAGACAAAAAGATAACAAAAATAGGATTACAAAGTAAGATCATTGAGGAGGCCCAAGAGTTAGCACTTGAGGAGATTCTAGAGCCAAACAAGAAGGTAAAGTCAAAGGCAAAGAGGGTTAGTTTCCAAGAACCAAAAATGAAATATGAATACAAAGGTTACCCTATTGAGTCATGCATATCATCAAAGTTGATAGAAATAAGTGATATAGATATGGAACACATATCTATGACTAAGCTTTTAGAAAGATAAAGGGCCACTACAAAGACCCCACTTTTACACTCCATGACCAATAGTGGGATTCTTCAGGCTATAGCTTTCCTAAGTTTAGCCTATCTTCCTAAGTTTGTGTTAACATGTGATAAGTACTATGATTCTTTGACCATGGTGGTAAGAGATGTTGCTGGAAGAGTGGTTGTGAGGTTGGATGTTTAATATCTTAACTACAATTTGAATATTCCAACCTCACTAAAAAAGTTTGATATTTTAATGGAGATGACTGAGAAACAATGGGAAACTAAAACAATAGAGTGTATTAAGATTATGATTTTATATTACTTAAAGAAGATAAAACAACCTTCAAGGTTCCCGAAGCACATTGTCAAATCAGATTTTGTTTAAGAGATAGATGATATCATTTAGCTATTATGCAGGATTAATGGACAAAAGAATGCCAAATGGTTTTCACCCTAGATGTATGCCTATATTAGAACCATTGATGTAACTTAAAGTTTCTCTAATATTAACTAGGCAACAATGATCAGTGATAACATTGATCAATAGTTGAAAAATGTATTGCAAAAATTTTATTTCAAGATGACTTCATATCTTATATATGCAACAACATCTAATGGAGCTTTCTCAAGGTTAAGTACCAATCATACACTGCCAATAATACCAATATATGAATATTATCCTTGGTTAGTCCTTAAAGAATACTAAAATAATTACATTGTAGTAAATGATGGTTTTTTCTATGAGCTTATTTGTAAGTTGGAGACGTCTTTGAAGCATAGAAGAGTATCAGATGAGGCATGGGGTGCATTCTCCCTATATGGCTACATTTTTATTCAATTTCTTGATTTATCATATCTTAGAGTAGGAGGTTTTTCAATAACACCTATCAAGCTACCAAGATATACAAGTGACAAGTAGATCCTTATGAAAATCAACAAGTAATTGGTTGAGTTGCATGATTTACAGAATAAGGATCATAAGACATCCATTAATTTTCCTATTGTAATTTTCCATTATCATTTCCCCACTATCTATAAGGAAATAAATGTGTAGAAAGAGATGTATCATCATTACACTCAAACACATTTTGATGTTAGGGCAAATTTTGAGTGTAGAGGAGTAACACAGAATATAGTTTCCCTTGAATATATGGATATCCAAACACTAGAAGATTTTTGATTGATTGTAGAGATTAATTTGATGTCCATGCATTTGACTTGGCTACCATTCCTAAAAAAATGGAAGATGATGGTATTGTTACGAGTGATACTTTTTATATAGTAGGAGGGGATAGTGCTCCACTTCTAGTGATTATTTTTGGAGATGATCATGATAAGACAATTCTACAAAGGACTTCAAATGTTTTGGTGATGACTTCCAATTGGTTACTTGATAAAGGTTATTACATGAAGGAATTAATAAATGAGACTATTAGAGTGGGATAGAAGAGGAAAGAGATAATATAAGGAGAAATTAGTCAGGATCCAATAAAGAAGTTAAGATTGAAGAAAAATGTTGATGACACTTTCTTCATGGTGAAAGATAAGGAACCAGCAAAACTAACTATTTTTGTGTCACCATTGGCTGAGCCACCTACAATTAAAATAAGACGTAAAAAGGTATCTTTATAGAAAATAATTTCGCAAGAGACTTATCAAGAAAAGCTAGTAGTTGAACCTGAGAAAGAGGTTGTAATTGACTAAGAAAAAGACAAAGAAGAAGTAGTAGAGGCTAAGAAGGAAGTAGAGTTTGGAAAGCAAGTTGCTAAATCCCTAGAGAAAGTTCAAAGAGATATGGTAACTCAAGAAGTTCCTTCTCAAAAAATAATAGTCCAAGGTAGTCAGTAATAGGTAATCATTCTTTTAAGCACTTCATGTCAACTAATTTATCATCTTGGTTGGCTACACAAACTACTCCTAGAGCAAAAGAAGTGATAAATATAGAGGATAAAGATTTGTAATTACTTAAAAGTCTTGACAAAAGAGGCAAGAAACCAAAATCAGCCAAAGTAAATTCAAAGATATAAATTGAATCTTCAGGACAAATATTTATTGAGTTATTAGTTCTTCCCCAAGGAAGGAGAAAACAATAATTCACTAGGGGTGGCTTAACCTTTACAAACATACCCCTTGGGGAGGTAAAAACTTAAACTTTAAAGGAAGACACTCAAAATTTGATCAATTATCTTTTTAAGAAGTTGGATGAGGAAAAAACTTCCAAGGCAAAGCTAAAAGAATAGAATGCACAATTATGTGAAATAATTACTAAGGTGGCCAAATATTTTCCTCAATAAGAAATTACCTTAGGAGAACCAATTGAGCCATAAGTGATAGTTGAGGTAGAAAAGATAGGGGATAGAGAAAAGGTAGTAGATGAATGGATTAAAAAGATTCATAAAACTATTTAGAATATATTTTAAGATGTCCCAAAGGCTCATAAAAAAATTGTGAAAATAATAGAAGATGTAAAAATAACAATAAGAGAAATTAAACAAGAAAATGATATTTTAGAGTTACGTCAATAGACTTTACAAATAATAGGTAATATAGAAGAGAAAATTTTGGTCAAAGAGAAGATTTCTCCTGAAGGATCATTTAATGAGATAAAGAAAGAGGAGTATCTTTTATCTTTTTGCATGAAAATTTTAGAACCAATAAGTGAAGAAATGAAAACCCTGAAGGAAGAAGTGAATGGAACAAAATCAAGACTAGAGGATTCTATATTTGGTGTCACTAGCTCCTAGTCTAGAAATTTCCAAAGAACATCTAAGCAACTATATGAGTAGCTTATCCAAATCATGGATAAGGCTACAACCCCTTTAACTAATAAATCTATTAAGAAATTGGTTAAGCTTCAACAAGAACTGAATTTACTTAAACCCAGAATTGAGAAGGTGGAGGCTCATTGTAAGAGATTGGAAAGAGAAATATTGAGGTTAAAAATAGAAAGGGAATCACTTATTGTTCCTGATAATATCTTAACACACCAAATATAGAGATAGATTCAAAATCCAAGTTCATAATGTAGACTTGCTAGAGCCTAAGTCTTGAATAAATTCTTCTTCTTATGATTTACTTGTAAAAGTGAAATTACTTTGTAAATTTTAATAACTTAAGTAACTTGTCTAAAATTCCATTACTCAGAGTCATTTTGTAAAAGTGAATTACTTCATCTAACTTTGTGCTACATGTAAAGTGTTCGTAATCGATCCAAATAAGGAGTTCAAAAAGCACTACATGTCATTGACCATTTCATGCCATGATGGAGAGATTTGAGGAAGGTGTTACTCAATGGTTTCCAATTTTAATGCAACACATGTGGATTAAGGAGGTTGAATCCTATTAAAATTTTGTATCTTGGTATTGTATAAATAGATGAGCAGGCCTACGTGCTAGGAGGATGATGAGTTTTCTTTTACAATTGTACAAGTGGTTTAAGAAATCCAAAACTTAGAGTTTGAGATAATCAGATTATTTTGTATGAATTTTGCCAAGAAAGAATAATAAAGAGATTTTTTTTTCTAAAGAAATTTGTGTTTGTGGAAATTATTCTGTGAGTTCGATGAAGATAAATTGGCAATCCATGAGATATCTTTGAAGCTAAATTGAGTTCATAGTATTCTTGAGTATTTATTGGAAAAATAATCACATACTATATTTTTATTTTCTTGCATATATGCAATAAACTCTACAAGTCTATTTATTTTGATATGCACTTATGTTATTCTTTCTCATCCTAAAATGTAACAAGTTGATTCTTCATTTTATATGCATCCTATATTCCAACTTCTTTTCTAAAAATAGTTGCTTACTTGCTACAAAGTCTCTTTGTTATGGTTCATGAACAAAGTGATTAAATTAATGCAAACATTAAATCGACCTACACATAATTTGCATATTCTGTGAATAAATCTAAATAGAGAGTAACTAGAAGTAGATAAACATAAGCTTATTAGAGCTTCACCATTAAATTATGAGGATTTAATCCCATGACTGCCTAGATAGTGTTAACTCCATGCTAAACATTTAGCCAATAAGAAGAAAAATAGAACCCTTCATTTGTGCATTGACTAATGCATGATTAATAAAACAATGATAAAAAAAATGTATCCTTTGCCTCACATTAATGATCTTTTTGATCAAATGCATAGTGTAACAATCTATTCAAAAATTGATTTTCATGCAATATACTGTCAATTGAGAATTTGAGAGAAAGATATTCTAAAAACAAATTTCAAAACTTGTTATCGGCATTATGATTTCACAATGCTTCATTTTGGATTAATGAATTCACTTGAAACATTCATGAATATCATAAATAGTGTGTTCATATATTATATTGATCAATTTATGCTAGTATTCTTGGATGACTTTATCATCTATTCAAAGAGTAAAGAAAATCATATTGATCACTTATGAATTAGTATTGTAATAGTTGTAGAATCATAATATTTATAGCAAATAGACCAAGTGCGATTTATTTTAAATAAGAGTACAGTACTTGGGACATATCATATATGCAAAGAGAATTTGAGTGGATATAAATAATATTAAGGCCATTATGTATTGGCCAATACCCAAAATGTGCATGAGATGCATAGTTTCATAGGATTAATAGGTTAATACAAGAAGTTTGTAACAAATTTATCCAAGATAGCTAATCTAATTACCTCTTTTTAATGGAAAGATCAACGACTTGTGTAGTTTGATAAGTGTGAAGAATCTTTTTAGGTTATAAAATAGAGGCTTACTTCTACACCAATTTTATGGATTTTGGCTATGAATGACCATCTTTCATTTATAATAGATGTATTAGGATTTATAATGTAGGATGCTTTAGTTGTGGCCCATGAATATAGGAAACTAAATCTTTATGAGTAAAATCATGCTTTTTATGACCTCAAAATTGATTCCATAGTTCATTATTTTCAAGTTTGGAGGCATTATTTATTAGGTAAACCTTTTGATCTTAAGACCTTGGTTCTTAAGTATATAGTCACCCAACCTAACCTCAATTCTCATCAAAGGTGATGGTTAGAGTTTCTATTAGATTATTATTTTTATATCAACTACATCAAGGGAAAAGAGAGTAGAGTTGTATATACAGTTAGTTGTATAAGATATAATGTAGCATTGGCTACAATAATGACTAATTTTTTGAGAGAAGGTATAAAAATTCTCTCCTAGAGATGAATTCTTGAGAAGGTTAAGAAAGTTTTGGCTAAAACCTCTCAAGATCATAGATATTAGGGTTTTGAATTGGAGAATGATGGCATTATAAGGTAAAATGGCATAATATATGTGTCTACCAAATAAAATTTGAGGAATATTATGCTAAAGGAATTGCATAATGTTCCTTATTAAGAACATATTGGAGTGACTAAGATGCTATAAAAGTTAAAAACATTACATTTTTGTAAATAAATTAAAAAGGATGCATGTGATTTTATATCTAGATGCTTAAAGTGTCAGTGAGTCAAGGCTAAACACGTGCATCCTATTGGGTTGTTGTATCCACATTCCATACAAAAATGGAAGTGGAAAGTTATTAACATAAAATTTTTAAAAGGTTTACCTATGTCTAGGAACCGTCATGACATGATATTGGTACTTGTGTATAGAATTAACAAGGTAACTAACTTAATTCTAGGTAATTTAATAAATGATACATAGATGCTTTCCAAGAGTTTTTTGAATTTTTTTTATAGGTTGCATAGGTTTTGAGAGAATTTTATCAAATATAGGGACCCTAATATGACCTCCATGTTATGACAAACTCTAAATTCAATTTTGGGAACACAACTAAACTTTAGTAAAATTTATCATCCAAAAATGGATGGGAAAATAGAGAGAATAAATTAGATCTTAGAGGATATTTTGAGGATGTATTGCATGGACCAAAAATACAAGTGGGAAGAATACCTACCATTGGTTGAATTTCCTTACAAAAACTCATACCAATTAGCTATTAAAATGGATCCTTTGAAAGTAGTATATGGTAGGAATTATAAAACACTAATCAACTAGGATAAACTAGAATCCAAAGTGGTCTTTGGACCTGATATTCTTGAAAAAATAGAAGATAAAGTAAAATTATTAAGGTATATATTGAAGGAAGTGAATGATAGGTAGAAATGTTATGTTAATTTGAAAATAAAAATAATGTAGTTCTCAGTTGGAGACAAAGTTTTTGTGCAAGTCAAACCTCAAAATAGTGCAATAAAAATTGAAAAATTAGTCAAGTTATCACTTAGATATGTGGGACCCTTTGAGGTTCTATAAGTGATTAAATGTATAGTGTATAGGCTTGCATTTCCACTAAATTTAGTTCAAATGCATAATGTTTTTCATGTTTCATATCTTAAGAAGTATATTATTGATCCTATACATGTTTTGGATTGAAATGCATTATAGGTTTAAGATCTATGGGTGGTCACAATAGAACCAATAAAAATAATTGATACTCACAATATTAGTTTGTATAATATATAAATATCATAATGTAAGGTCTAGTGGGACCAATATTCTGAGGATAATGCAACATGAGAGGACTATGAAGAGTTCTTGAGGCTATTTCATCATTTATTCAAAAAATAATTATGCTAAACATTATTTATATTTTATTGAACTTTGTTTTTATTTTAAAAATGATTATTGAAATAAGAATAATCTAGATGATGACCTATTTCAGGAGGAAGGATGTCAAATCTGATTTCCTTTATAAACTATTTAAGCATTAATGATGGATTATGAGACTAATGATTATCATTGTTAATATTTATTTTTGAGTTGGATTTGTATATGATGTTTGATTGATAGTTAATTTGTTTAGTGATCAATATCTAGATAGATAGTTATTGCATATGTCTTATTATGCTTTATGATCATGATTTTGTAGATTAATTGCATTTTGTAGTTTATTATGGTTATATGTTGATGATTAGTTTGAGTTTTGACCAACTACCAATTTATTTGATGAAGTGGATGTAGGATTGTCCTTCCCTCATAAGGAAGTTCAAAGGGAGAGTATCATCAGAGAGGGGGGTGAAGACACCTACATTGGGTATTGAGAGATTTATGTTGAACCTATGCACACACCACTTTTCATGATTTGAATATTACATGAAGTTTTGGCTATTTATATTAACATTATATTTATGATGGTTGTTTTGATTCCATTAAATATTTATTAAAATTTAACTGTGATGTTTTAATACTGACTACATTATGGGTTGCAAATGCTTGAGTGTGTCGATCCAGATGGAATGTTCATGTACCTCATTTTTTTGTCATGACATAGCATTAAACTTGTTGGGTTATCTGCTTGATCTCATTTAAGTTATGTTTCAAAGATTGTCATTATATTTTTTGTTATTGAAGGTTTTCATATCAATTCTATTATTTAGTTATCTATTTTAGCTTGTTTAGATGGGTCACCATATTCCCAATTTGGTGACAATACAAAATAATTTCAAAGGGGGAATTTAACATAATGTAAATTGATTTAAATAAACTCTAAAAACTTGGGATGTTTGGTTGTTTATATACTTTGAAGTTAGAAAGGTAATAAATAAATTAGGTTTTACAGAAAATTTATAGACTTTGATGTTTTATTGTCAATGTAAATGATAAAAGAGGTAAAAGGTAATCATTTATGGTTTGTTTAGATATTTTTGTACATTTGAGAGTCGTTTTTGCCATTTTTCACATGATAAAGGTTTTTGGTTTGTTAACATGTAAGTGTATGGAGGGAGACTGTGATTTAATGGAATGCATCAATGAGTTGAACATTTATGAAGATAAGTGGCATGATGGTGAATTGGAGAAATGGAGGAGAGTTTTGAGGGCATACAAAAAACATGTATGGATTATGGAAAAATAATAAGAAGAGAAAGAAGAAAAGAGATATCATAGAGGATAGGGAAGAGAAGGAACCTCTTAACAAAGAAAAGAAAAGCTACCCATATTGGCAATCAAATATTGAACATTATTTGACTAGGCAAGTAACATTTTGGATTTAGGTACTGTTGGTTGAATATTTTGTCGATCAGCATATTGATAAACAAAATAGGTCTGATCAACCAAAGTAGGAAGATTAGTCATCCAAATTGTAGTTTTACCACATCAAAAAGACCCCGATCTCTCCTCTCATCAAGGGGAGGTTCCCTGTAGGTATGTTATATATATATAAATAGAAAATAATACTCATGGGTAGGACAAACCACCCATCTCTCTTTATTCAGAGATGATGCACGTGGATCAAAGGAAAAACTCAAGGGAAATGATAGACATTAATCATCTTCTTTCAGAAGTACTATTCAACAAACCACAAGAATACTCCTAGCAGTAACAACAAAATGTAGCGAAGGATGTAATAACCAGCAAATCGAGATGCAACACAAAGTCTTCACCTGGATTGCTCAAGAGTAAGATATGAAGGACAATGAGGGCACAAAGTTGCCTAACGGTCCTTTACACAGAAATGAAAAGAAAACACACTAAAGACAATTATAGGTGCATAAAGTCTCTCCACAGTTGACTCTTTAGGACACCTTCTTGACTGTTGTCACTAATTTTGCTTGTTGAATTAAAGGAATAGAAGATATATTGAAGAAAAAGACATAAGAATAATTTCCTCAATAATAAAGATATTACATCCCAAAGTCTGAAAAACCACTTGCTTTCTTATTCCAGTAACAAAATATGATCAGTAATCTGAGCTCAAAGTCTCAGTAAAGCCTTACAATTTGGGCAAATTTTCATTCTAATTGTCAAAAAAGAGATCTTTATTACAATAGAAGAAAGTCCCTTATACAGCCTCTTCAAGGACTCAGGAATAGTAAATACATAATTTTGCATTAGAATCTATTAAGAAGACACGCTGGAACTTAGGGGCACTTTACCCATTTGATTTTATTAGTGCAAGGAAATAAGTCATGCTTATTGAAAGTTTATAACTTTCAATGTCCACCTAGTGATCTGATCTTATCTTCATCATTCCTCCTTATTTGGTTAATTGAATTAGGTCCTATATTTAGTTTATTGTTCTGTTCCTTCTCTGCTTCTACTGGTCTTGGCTTTGAAATCTGTGAATGTATTTTGGTCAGTATGTCTGTATGTTTAAAGGATCAATGACTAATTCACTGTGTTGAATTTGATGTTTTTGAGTGCGTCATTCCTTTGTCTTCTTTCAGCTTTTCTATTTGGCACTTTTCCAAATTGAACTTGCCTTTTTGGGCCTTAAGAAATGACCTATTTTGAGTCGAGAAGAGCTTCCCGCAAGGGTATCTACCCTTCAAGCAGTCTTTGAATGGCCTTTAGGCTTCTTTGAGAAACTCTTTGAACTTTGGAGATGAACCAACTATTGAACCGTTCCATTAAACCACATGTTTGAACCATTCCATTGAACCAAGACTTTGAACCATGTGTTTGAACTAACTGTTGAACCAAGGCTATGAACCTTTTTGTTAAACCAAGATGTTGAACCAAATTTTGGTCCAACGGTTCAAAAAAAGCCTTCAACCAACTGATGAACCATTTGATTGAACCAAAGAATGAATCAAAGTGCTGAAACTGAGTGGATGAACCGAATGTTAAAATAAAGTGTTGAACCGCTTGATTAAACCTGCCTTTGAACCATTTAACGTTGAACTAAAAGATGAACCAAATGTTGAACCTACTATTGATGCTTGCTGATGGAAATTTCTATTTGAACCAAGGTGATGAAGTAGTTCCAAAAATGACCAATTGTTAGAAATTGATTCTTTTGATTGAACACACCTGTAGAAGTTGTGAAGCCCATTGAACTTGTAGAAATAAGCCTGTTTGCAGTCTGTAGATTTCTGAAAAGCTTGAAAAAATGAGGAATTTGAATGCCCAAGACAAAATTTGGAAAGGGAAAAGATAATTTTGGTCTATAGGACAAAAATAATTCAAATTTTGTCCCAAAAATAACTGATATTTTGGGAGGACAATAGCTGGCTCCAGTTGGGGAACTTCTGTCAATTGCAAAATGAATTGAAAGGAGTAGAATCTAAAATCTCTAGTGTCTTCATGTGTACCATTGGGTTATGGAGTCATGCTACCTAGAAATGAAAGGCTTCAAAAATGGAAACAAATGAAACAAAATAGAATTAAAAACTATATAAATATACATATATACATATGCAATTATCTGATACTTCAAGAGTTGAAGTGTTTCAGATGCTGCCCATTGTGGGGTAGAGAAAAGAGTGTTCCATCTTGATATTTTAGTAGAAAGCTATTTTCACCAATGTGCTGATGAATTATAAATGGGCCTCTCTAAAGGGAGTCAAACTTTCCATGCATTCCCTTTGGTTCTCTTCTTTTTTCCCACAGTAGGACTTGATCTCCAATCTAGAAATCACGATTTCTGGCCTTCTGGTCAAAAAGTTTTTTTACCAGACTTTGATGAGCAGCAATTCTATCTACCACCATGATTCTCTATTCCTCTAGCTTAGTTAGGTACATGATTCTTTTATCAAGAGAGATTTCATATGTCTATCTTCAATTGCCTTTGCTAATTTCAAGGCTAGCAATTATAAGGTGATTGGTATCTCAACATTGATACCATAAAGAAGTTGAAAAGGAGACATACCAATTGCCCTTTTTGGTGTGATTCTATCTACCCACAGAGCATCAACCAAATGTTTTATGCCATGTTCTTTGATTTTTATCTGCCAGCTTCTTGATAATAGTTACCATATTCTTATTGTTGGATTCAGCTTGTCCATTCCCTTATGGAAAATAATCAGAAGAGTGAGAGAGTATAATTCCATAATGGAAAAAAATTGTGTAATTTCCTAAGAGTTGAAACAAGCTACATTATCAGTAAAAATTTTGATTAGAACTCCAAACCTGGAAATGACATTCTCTTTGAGGAAGTTGTATACAACTTCTGAAGTAACATGTTTAGTTAGGATTGCATCTACCCACTTGGTGAAATAGTCAGTTGTTGTATAGACATAATCATGTCCAACACTTGAAGATGGGTTTATGGTCCCAAAAAAATCAAGTCCCCATTGTTGGAAAGGTTCTTCTATGATCACTGGCTTGAGAGGCATAGCAACTAACTTAGGTCTTCTAATAAATTACTGACAAAGTTCACATTTTCTCACCCACTTATGTGCATCTTGGAAAAGAGTTGGCCAGTAACACCTAGCTCATAGAATCTTGTGAGCAGTCATAAAAGCTAAAAAATGTCCTCCATAAGCCATATTGTGGAAAGATTTCAAAAGCTGGGTTTGTTGCTCCTTGTCTACACAGCGAAGGAATACTCCATCTATGCTTCTCTTATACAGGCCATTATCCCAAAGGACAAAATTGGCAACTTTCAACTTGATAGTCCTCTTTTCTTTATAAGACAAATGAGTAGGACATTCACCATAAGTTAGAAAATAGGCAATACCTGAGTACCATTCATTAGTAGTGGAGACAAAAAGGACTGTTGGCATATTTTCCACTTCAGCTTCTTCATGCTATGTATCTTCTAGTTTATTGTGAACCATTAATTGGCAAAGGCCTTTACCTCTGACTAGCTTTGTCAGCTTGATATCCAGATCAAATTCTTGGAATTTTACAATCCAATTACCTCTCTTTGTACCGAACTCCTCTTGAGCTAATATAGACTTGACTGTAGTGTCAGGAACTAAGGCAGTAGTATGTGAATTCAGAATATAGAAGCAGAAATGTTTGACTACTTTTACCAAGGCATATGCGTGCTTCTCTATATTTGAATATTTCATCTCATGAGTTTTGAGAGGGCAACTCATGAAAGAGATAGGAAATTCCAAACCTTCCTTGTCCTATTGAACAAGAATCACTGAAAGAGTGTGTACAGACGCATAGCTATATATGATGAAATCTTTGTTGTAATTTGGGCAAACCAAGGTAGGGGCATGAGCGATGGTAGTTTTGATATCCTGAAATACTGATTTACCTTCTTTAGTCTAGCTAAAGACAGTCTTCACTTTCATCATGTTCACAATATGTCTAGTCTTCTTAGTAAATTTGGGGATGAATCTCTGTAAGAAATTCACCTTTCCAAAGAAAGAATGAACAACATTCTTATTTGTAGGCAAATTAAGCTCTTGAATAGACTTGACTCTATCTGAGTCAATCTTTATGCCTTCTTTGGACACAATGTGTCCAAGGAGTTTCCCTTTTATTACTCCAAAAATAGACTTTTTAAGATTTAAGAAAATACCATTCGGGCAGTAGCACTCCAGCACTTGTTGTAGGTGGTGTACATGATCAGATTGACTCTTTGAAAAGACAGTCAAATCTTCAAGGTATACCACTATGAATTTACCAATCTCATCTTTGAAATCTAGATTCATAGCTCTCTAAAAAGTAGCACCAGCATTTATTAGACCAAAAGGCATTCTCTTATATGCAAATGTACCCCAAGGTGTGGTGAATGCAGTCTTGTGTTGGTCTGCTTCACCAAATTTGACTTGATTATAACCTAAGAAGCCATCCAACATTGATAACATCTCTGCACTTGTCACTGTTTGAAGCACTTGATCCATAATTGGCAAAGGATAATTATCCTTCAAAGATGTTTGATTCAGATTTTTGAAATCTACACAAATGTGAATTTCACCATTCTTCTTCCTTACAGGAAATATGTTTGCAATCCATGTAGAATGATGGATTGGGAAGATGATTCTAGCATTTAACATCTTTTGTATCTCAGACAAAATAGTACCTGATATTTTTAGATTATACTGTTGGGGTTTTTGCTTGTATGGCATTGAGCCGGCCTTGAGAGGAATGTTATGGTAGATTTCATCTAGTCTGAGAGACTTCAATTCTTCATAAGAATATGATAAGACATCCATGTATTGATAGAGTAAAGAAGTGAACTTGAATCTTTCTTTAGGGGTGCAACACTTACCAATATTGATCATCTTAGGATTGTCTTCAGTAGTTAGATTCACTTGATCGAATCCTTGAGAAAAACTTGAGCCTGTTTGCTATTGTTTAATGAATCTATCATGTTTGTCAAATAGCTTTTCAAGAGAGACCAGGCCTTTGGGAATTTTGTTTCCTTTTAGCTGTAAGAATTCTTCATTTATATCTGAGCTAAATTCAGACACAGATTCATTCTTGAGGTTCACTGCCTTCAAAAATAGCTATTCAAAATTATCTTTTCTTTCCAAGAAGGCAATGATTTGATGATCATCATTGAACACTTGCCAATGATCAAAATTGTCAAGAACACTTGGTCTATACACTAGCTCAATGGTATCCCTGTCTTCTTTAAAATTTGAATGAGGAATTAAGAGAGTTTCTGAAATAACAAGTGCATCAGCTCTATCATTAGACTCTCTAGGTATGACAGAAATGTTGAAAGCATCAAAACTTTCAATTTGGTCCCAAAACAAGTTATGATAGTGGCATAATATTTCATTCTTAGTTTGGTATAAATTCCTCACTTGACAAACTACTAATTCAGCATCCCCTTTGGCATGAAGAAACTTAATGCCTTTTTCTTGAGCAGCCTTCATGCCCAGCAACAAAGATTCATATTCAACTGTATTGTTAGTATTACTGAGCTATAATTTTTAAGATGAAGGGAACATATCTCCTTGAGGAGATATCAAAACAAACTCAGCACCTAAACCAGTAGAAGAATAGCTGCCATCAAATTCCAAAGTCCATATTTCATCTGATACTAACTTTTCTTCAGACTTTCCTTCATCAAAAATGGAGAATCCTGCTTGGTCTGTATTGCAACTTACCAATTTTTCTACTATTCTTATTGAACTAATTTCTAAGTTGATACTTTCAGGTGTTTCATGTACATCATCTATAGACAAAAAATAATTACCCATACATTCAGATTCAAAAAGAATTTGAGCTTCGAGGACTGATGTCTGAGTGACCATAAATTTTACTTCTTTTTTAGGGAGTAATCTCTTCATCACACCTTGGACAAGGATCCTTGCCTCAGATAGATCCATGCTTAATTCACCTCCCACATCCTTGCAAAAATTTCATCCAAGCAAAATGCCATAAGATGCTGGGATGTCAGCCACCAAGACAGTCATCTTGATTTTCTTGGCTGGGAAGGCTATAAATACAAATTGGGCATCTTTGATTTGTCCCAATAATGGTACTTGCTTATTCTCCATGGAGAAACATCTCCCAAATGTCTTGATCAGTGTGAAACCAAGGGATTTGGCCACTTTAGTAGGCATGACATTGTCTGAAGCTCCAGAATCAATGATGCAATTATTTAGCTTATATCCATTTATCAGTAATGTGACATAAAAAGGTTCAGTCCTACCAAGAGCAGTAGGGGGAGTGGTGACAAGGTTGTTCCTGGTGGGTGCATTTTTGGTAGCATCATATGTCACCTTGGGGATCATTCATTTAATAGGGATGTTTTGATTTTTAACACATTAAATCAATCTATCTAACTGCTCAGGATGGGACTGCAGAAATTCAAATTTAGACATTTGAATTTTGGTTCTCTTTATATGGTCAATGATATCAAATGCCTAAAATGAGCTAGGAGTAGAGGATGGGAGTTCATCCTTTTGATTTTTTAAAGGGGGAGGATTGGACTGTGAAATTGAAGTAAAAGGCATAGGGGTATTTACCTTTCTTGAAACCACCGAGTCCTTTGGCTGGAAAGGAAGAGTGGATCCTTGCTTAGCAATTGAAGATGATGATTGAGGTCGCTCCCCTATTTTCTCTTTATCAGCTTGTTGAGCTAATTGATTTTTAGACTGGGTGAATACAACATACGACCCCTCAGTTGCATGGCCTTCACTTCTGGGTTCATCCTGATAATTCAAGAAACCAATATGGGAGTCTCCAACTAATTTTTCTTCTTCAATGAAGAGATTAACATCATCTTTAGGATTTAACTCAAACTAGAATGAAAAACTCATTTCATCTGCAAGATATCCAACTACTGAGTTATTTAGAGGTGCTTCAAGGTGAGATTCCTCTATGGAGGAGGAAGGCAATTTTGCCATCCCTGATTCCTAGCAACATTGCCTTGGTACGCTTGATTTTGGAAAGTCCTCCTAGGCATATCTCTATATGCAGGAGTAGATGACATCCCTTGCTTTACTTTCTTTCTCAGAGCTAGCATTTAATTTGCTATCTTTTATACCATTGGTTCAGTAGTGACTATAGGGGAGTACTCAAAAGATGAAGAGGATTTTCCTTTATTAGGGTCTCTCCTTATCTTTCCATCCAAGATAAGATCATCTTTTACCTCAGTAGCCAAGTCCTAAGTAGCAACAAGGTCTACGTGTCTAGCCTATCTTAGTAAGAAACTCACTTCAGGCAATTGTGAATTGATGAAAAAGCATTTGAGGTTCTGAGGTGTTGGCTAGGTTGCTAGGGGATTCTTATGCCTCAGCTTGTCGAACCTAGCAATAAAATCCCTCATAGGTTCATGAGGCTCTTTCTTCATCTGAGTGAGTTGGGCCAGCAAGGCATGTGCATATTCTATAGGCTTGAACCTGGCTTCAAATTTGTCTTTCAAAGTGTCCCAATCAGTCACTGACCTAGCCTATAGGTGATAGAACCAGTCAGTAGTAGCACCTTGTAGTGTCTCCATGAATAGCTTGACCACTATATCTTCAAATTCCACCCCTATTACCTTGCAGGCTATGCTGAAAGCTACAATGTGTTCATCAAGATGAACCTTCCCATCACCGAAGAATTTAGGGAAATTCTTCCTTGAACTACATGGAAGCTCATGTAGAGGTGGAGTCAAATTTAGGGGACCAAAATAATTACCCCAGGATCCTTGAGCCATGATTTGATTATGCAAAAGTGGGATCATTAATCCAGGTGGAGTGTAAGTAGGCAAGGCTTGACTAACAGTTCATCTAAGGTGAGATTGTGGAGGAAACAACTCAAAATTATTTTGCTGTGCCAACTCAAAAGTAGGGTCTACAACACCTTGGGATTTTTGGCCTTTGGTATATCATGAAGTTTCCAGATTGTAGAACAAAAATTAGAAAAGAATAGGATCTGCTTCAGCTTGAAGTTTGAGACTTCAAACTATGCACTCTTTCCCTAGTGGAGTTTCCAAAAACTATTGGTTGAATATTTTGTCGATCAACATACTGATAAAAAAATAGGTCTGATCAGCCAAAGTAGGAGAATTAGTCATCCAAATGTGTAGTTTTACCACATCAAAAAGACACTGATATCTCCTCTCATCAAGGGGAGGTTCCCTGTAGGTATGTTATATATATATAAATAGAAAATAATACTCATGGGTAGGACAAACCATCCATCTCTCTTTCTTTAGAGATGATGCACATGGATCGAAGGAAAAACTTAGGGGAAATGACAGACAATACTCCTCTTCTTTTAGAAGTACTATTTAGCAAACCACAAGAATACTCCTGGCAGTAACAACAAAATGTAGTGAAGGATGTAATAACCAGCAAATCGAGATGCAGCACAAAGTCTTCACCTGTATTGCTCAAGATTAAGATATGAAGGACAATGAGGGCACAAAGTCACCTCAAGGTCCTTTACACAAAAATGAAAAGAAAACACACTAAAGGCAATTATGGGGGCACAAAGTCTCTCCACAATTGACTCTTTAGGACACCTTCTTGACTGCTGTCACTAATTTTGCTTGTTGAATTAAAGGAACATAAGATATATTGAAGAAAAAGACATAAGAACAATTTCTTCAATAACAAAGATATTACAACCCAAAGTCTAAAAAACCACTTGCTTTCTTATTCCAGTAACAAAATATGATCGGCAATCTAAGCTCACAGTCTCAGTAATACCTTACAATTTGGGTAGAGTTTCATTCTAATTGTCAAAAAAGAGATCTTTATTACAATAGAAGAAAGTCCCTTATATAGCCTCTTCAAGAAGGACTTAGGAATAGTAAATACATCATTTTACATTGGAATCTGTTAAGAAGACACATTGGAACTTAGGGGTGCTTTACCCATTTGATTTTATCAATGCAAGGAAATAAGTCATGCTTATTGAAAGTTTGTAACTTTCAATGTCTACCTAGCGATCTGATCTTATCTTCATCATTCCTCCTTATCCGATTAATTGAATCAGGTCCTAGATTTAGTTTACTATTATATTCCTTCTCCACTTTTACTGGTCTTGGCTTTGAAATT